>CP137669.1:18312438-18336235 GCA_037976565.1 Mesocentrotus franciscanus | reverse complement strand
GTCTGGTTCTAATAGGAGTTAACCCTTCAGGCTTCAAACGGGTGATACATGTATGTCATATTTATTAACCTGTTTAGTGCCATTGGCTGTTATAAGCGCACAAATTATGAAAATGGTTCTCATACTTTTGAGAAAAGTTGTCTTTTTTCTTCAAATTTAAATCAGGTTCATGAAGTTTGGGATCTTGAAAGACTTTTTTAAAATTCAAGATGGACGGTGACAAAGTAATTATAAAATTATCTCATGTAATCCTGCTTATTGAACATTGTATATGTGTGTTTATAAACTTGGTGGCACTCTCGGGTTGAATGGAATATACTGAATTGCTTGTTTGTGAAGACATGCTGGATTTTATTGTAGTAGAGTAAAAGAAAAGAAAACTATAAGTGCATATTAAGTTGATAGCATGGTTTATGCTCAACGTCATTGTCTTCCAGGTCTGTAAGACTGCATAATTGTTATCACAATCTTTAATATACGGTACAACATTAAAAATACATGTACATGTATGTCTTCCAAATTTCTTACTTTGTTTATATAAAAATGTGTGTAACAATGAAAAACATCCAAATAGTCTACATGTTTAAGTGTGCACATTACATTTATAAAGTTATAATATATAGTTACATTCCAATGCAATGATTGTTTTTTTTGGGGGCGTCACCTCACCTCATGGTCACACTGGATTGTCAGTGTTTGCTTTTTAGATAATGTAAACACAGATCTTTTTTTTCTCTGCAAGACACACCTTGTATGCTGCTTCAGTGAAGTACTTCTTGGCCCTTGACCACATTCTAATGTAAAGGTTACAAAATCATCCCATATTCACTGGGCATTCCATTCAATTCTCTGGATTTGGGGGAAAAGTATGTCATATCTTGCTCTTGCATTGTTTAGAGAGAGGAATAAAAGTAAATAAACAGTTGTGGAATAAAGGACAAGAATTGTCTGGATGTGTTTGAAACTTTGAATTATACGTTGCTGCTGCGACATGTTTGATCTTCAGTACAAATATTTGAATAATGCTGTTATATTTATTCTATATAATACCTCAAGACATGTACTATCATTTCATTTTTATGCAAAGTAGTAAGGGTAATAAATCACATTGGAAAAAATATTTTACAGGTACATACCGTACCCAGGATTTTGTAAGGGGGACACGATTCTAGGGTACCGGTATGTAGATTTTAGATATGTCAGAGAGGGTTATATCCCTAATCTGTCATTGTTTTATGGCACATGCTGAAATGTATTGTGAGCTGTCTAGACTACATTACGAACCATATCCAAAGTTTGAATGGCCATAAAATGAACCTTGTAATATTATGTTTGATTTACTGGACAATCCAACCTTTGTAATGAGATCATTTGTATGAAAGCAGAAAATAAGAGAAACAGAACGGCAAAAGTTTGAAATAAATCGGACCAATGATAAGAGAGTTATGAATTTTCAAAATATGTGATCACTAAACTTATGCGAATCTCAATTGGGCAATTTGGTTAATGGATTGTGACATTGTTACAGACAACTCTCCCATTTGTAGTGTACAAAATTATCATTAATTTCCTTTTTTCCTAAGGAAGTGCCTTCTCCCTTGGGCCACTACTAATAGAGATATTCAATATAGATCCTCTAAAAGGAAAAGGCCATGAGTCATAGTGTCATTAGTAATTTTGTGTGTTGATACAAATGGGAAAGTTGTCTGGCACTACGTGAGAGTGACATTTCCGTTATAGTGATTAGAATTTCAAACATTCATAACTTTCTTATTTTTTAGTCGATTTTGTTCAAACTTTCATCAGTCTGCTTTTTCTGCTTTCTTCTAGAATAGTTTGCTATTAGGGTTGGATTTGCCTTTTGTACTGAACTTAGGGCCTTGTTATGAATGATCTACATGTACATGGTACAATTAGATCAATTATGAATGTAGATACATTTAATTAGGTTGTGGATTACATTAGGTGATGGTTGAATTTTTAAAGTCTGTTTAATTATCATTTAACACACATTTTCAATGTGTTTATTTTAAGTTATCTGAGGCATTTTAATAGCTTTCAATAGGTTCATATTAATGTCAATTTGATGTCTGAAACAAATGAAATCTTACGTCTCATCAAATCTTTATTTGTTTGTGTTTGTTTTGTTTTCATTCAATTTTGAAATATGGTTGCAGAACAAAGGTGTGATAATAGAGTGATGTTTGATTTGTTTTTTGATTTGGGATAAATGAGATACTTTACTAATAATACATTGATTTAAAGATTATTAAAACAAATTGTTTTTTCTTCTTCATGTCGCCTAATTGAGAGTGCATGTCATGATATACATGTATGTTTTGATCAATAGTAAGATGTACTATTGATCTACACTTTTTCTACAGAATACTTTGAAGTTTGCAATGCTTTTGACTTGTTCGTAAATTATTGAATTTACATTAGCTTGTGTGGCATATCTTGTATAAATACACATTCTGATCAATGCAGTGTGATAAGTCTTGAAAGAAGAATTGTGACATTTATGACATTTTAAGTGTAAAGATCTAAACAAATCCAAAAGTTTATCAAAAGATGCAGTTGACCGGTCATATTTGTCAGAAAATATTTGCATTTATATCTACTCTTCTTATGTTCATAGCATTTCTTTAAGCCCTTTTCCCAATTTTGATACATGGAATGTCTTTCAAACATCATTTGAAAGGACAACACCACAGTTATATAAAGTAGTTAAAGACACATTATTATACATATCTCTAGGAGATGTAGTAAATATTTACTTTTATTAATCATACGGTTATGTCTTAAACTGTTAATATAATGGGTGTATGTATATATTCAATGAAATATGATGTAATATTTTGCAGTTAAATATTTTTAGTAAAAGAATTACATCTCTGTAACTGTATATTTTTTGTAATGTTTTTAACTTTAGCTCTTCCATGCCATGATATTCTTATGAAAGAAGAAGACCATCTTTTTCTGACTCAAAGCAGTTTCTTTGTCATGCTGTGATTAATTTGTCAGAGGTAATTTTGAGTTCTTTCGTAAGCAACTCTATTTTTTTTTTCATATTAAAAAAAATAGTTTTATCAAAATTGGACACTCATGTGTGTATGAGGAATGACTTTGAATGAATGAAGGGGTCCTGCTGATGGTTCTTATTGAATTGAGATATGGTTTTTCTTAGTCTTCTCCCGTATTTATGGTATGGAACCTTTAATCAGTTTTCAATGTTACCTCACTTTTTTTTCTTTTTCAAAGCTGCATGGAAGAAGCATACTTTTTAAAATTTCATATAGCAGACAGTTGCATGATTATTGAGCATCACCATAGTGTATGCCCCCTCCCTGGAAGAGAGAAAATGTAAGCAAAACAGCGAGTGGGGCTGTATCTTATCTTTTTTTTTTAAATGCTGCTGGTACACACCACACCTTTCTCATTTGGGAAGGACTCCGCCTCCCTGCTCAGCTAATGAGTTTCTGGATATGCCACGTGCACACTAACTGCATTTTGTATATACCTCATTTTATGGTTGTGCTATAAATGTGGAAATATAAAATTAGATGTTTACTTACATTAAAATAGTATAGTAATAATAACCAATAGTGACTTTGCCTTTTGTAAGATAGTAATCTGGTAGGGTTTACCTCATTTTGCTGGTTCTCAAAGCACATGTGGCACAAATAAAACTTGGCAACTGCCGCAAGCAAGGAATATGATTAATCAATGAAGTGAATAGAATATTGAATGTTGACAGTTTTGTATTAAATATTTTATAAAATATTACGCTAGAAGCACAAATGACTACACAGATTTATTATTCCTATGCAGAGTTGGGTACCACATGTATTTTTTTTTTACTAATGTGGATTATCGCTTTGCTCATTATATGTGAATCTT
The DNA here is from genome assembly GCA_037976565.1 of Mesocentrotus franciscanus. NCBI lineage: Eukaryota > Metazoa > Echinodermata > Echinoidea > Camarodonta > Strongylocentrotidae > Mesocentrotus > Mesocentrotus franciscanus. The sequence goes on along the minus strand of CP137669.1, from coordinate 18,332,335 downwards.
ATTGAAATATTGTCATATAATCAGGAAAAGAAGATAAAGAATAGAAACTTGTACTGTTAAACTGTGCTGTTGAATACAGCTAAAACAAAAGGTCATGCAGAAAGGTATTGATTTAAACTAATACTCCCTTCACTTGTCAGTTTGGTTCATGAATGTTCATATAAGATACATTTAAATGTAGTTCCCCAACAACTTTTACAAACTGTGAAAAGGAACATTGACAACAGGTGAAGAAAACAAAGTGCAAATCCTTTAATCCATTTAAATTTGTAGTATTGATGTTCAGTTTCATTGCAAGAATTGTTATTAATCGTTTACCTCTTTAGTCTTTACTTGGCTACATATTTGTCTTCCACAGAGAGAAATATATGTTATTTGTAGCAATAAACTTTTATCAAATTGTAAGCAAGTCTGAGAGTTTTTATTGTGAGGAAAAATGAGGAGAGTAAGGGGACAGAGAAGGTACAATGAGATATATATATATATAGAGAGAGAGAGAGAGAGAGAGAGAGAGAGAACTGTGTCTGCACTTTTGATGTGCTTTTTATTTCAAGCAGTACTCAAAACTTTATTTAAAAAAGAAAAAAGGAAAGAATCCTGTGTGAAATTGAATTTCTCAAATTAGTCTTTACATTTTTTTAATGGGGCACAGGTATATATGATCAAAATTGTTACCCTCCCTCAGAATTTTTATTGATAAGAAATGAGCATGATAACATTTTGAGTAATTTAGTATACAAAAGCAGATGATGAGTTACTGTAGATGGTATTCCAAACTGGAGATATTCTTGAACAAGTAATTTTATAAAATGTTGCAATGTTTTCTTACTCTTTGTCTAATTTTTCTCAAACTTTCAAACTTCACCCTTTTTTGTTATCAAATATTTGATTAATATGTTATATCCATGCATATTATTTATTCACTACCTGTGTAGATCAAGTAAACGAAATGTGCAGATAAGAGCAAATAAGAATTGAAACATAACCTCATTTTTCAATTCTGATCACAAATCTGCCATCAGACCAGAATTTGATTGAGTTTCACGTGCATGTGCTTGTACATAGGTGATAATTACTAATGATATTGCCCAGGCATTTGCTTAAAAGAATTCACAGTCTGAATACACGACTAGTTTTCAATTCCGGGGGAAATCCCCTTTTCATAAGCCGCATTTCGCCATTGCCTGCAAGAGGGAATCTTTCGTGGTTATGTTCGCGTGTTCAAGGAAGTCGGGGTCGGAATTCTGTGAATTACGTGTTATAAAATTTGCAAGAAAGATGCGGAGAGCACAGGTTATTTAGTCTGTCGTCGATCAATCAAGTTTGTCAATGAGCTAATAAAGTAATAGTCAAACAACTTAACGGACGACTACATTCTTCATTACTGTCTCCAGATCTGCTGAAGTGCAGTGCTTATTGTTATTCACCATTTCAGCCCATTTTGTGCTCAGAAATGTCTGATTTCAAGATTGAAGCAAGGGATCGCCAATACCATGGATTCTCTGGTAAATATATGATTTAATATGAAGGTTTTTTTCTTCATATGATTTTTTAGATAAATGTAGCATTTCATTTTTACATTATTTCGTCTTTTCAACAATGACCTGAAAAAAAGGAAAGGTGGCCCTTGCCTTAGTTATACATGTACAAAAAATACAATCTCATCAGCAGGGACCAGAGATAATGTAATGACTGGGGGTGTTCACTATTTCTGATTTGTAGTCTGCATGAGTTGTTGAAAATTAATCTCAAATACACTGGGAAGGCTCTGTTTTAAATAGTTTGTTAAATTATGATGTTCAGTTGTCATTCATTATTTTAAATATTACTGATCATGACTTCTAAAGTATTCTAATGTATAACTTTGTAACATTTACTATTACAGTGAAACCTTTCTATAAAGACCACCCAAGGGAGGCAAGAAAAGTGGTCTTTAAAGGCAGGTGGTCTTTATGTACAGTTCCTTTAGTACATGTTTCAATGAGAAACCCTTTTCAAGGGAAACAAAAAATGTGGTCTTTGTAGACAGGTGGTCACTAAAGCAGGTTTGACTGTATAATAAGCTTTATAATTTGATTTTTTTTTATATACATACATACATACATTAATAAGCAAAGCCTATTTGGGCAAGTACCATGCTTTTTTGTTCTACACGTTGCCTATATCACATCTAATATTTTAGTATTAACCCATTGTCTATGGGAACCTAGTGGTTCCTGTGTTAAGTCTATGGGAATGAGAAAATTAAGTAGTCAACAGATTAAATTCATATCCCTACTAGAGATTTGATTCAGACCTAATTATAAATGACACATTTGATATCTGTTTATGTCTAGAACTCCAAGTACATAACATATTGGACACCAAATGATCAATACCTTGGATTTGCCCACATGATAATAATAATAATAATAATGGTGGCTTCTTATATCGCACAAACATCACACGTTGTGACGCTCCTGGTGCTCCAACATGATATCAATATCATATTCATTTTGATTGCAGGTAATGAGGAGTCATGGGAAGGTCCGTACATGTTTGTGGTAGGAACTGACCCACAGTATGGCATGATCGATACCATGGCTGGCAAGAAGGACATCGGGTGGGATCAGGAGGTGGAGCTGACCAGGAAGGCCATCGAAGCAGTTAATGCCATGACACCAAGACCAAAGTTCTTTGTAATATGTGGAGATCTAGTACAATGCACTCCAGGTAATAGAGGAATAAGCTATAGTAGGGACTTAAGGGTAATTTCATTATAATGTTTACCACAAGACCAAGCAACATTCTGTGTCAGAATTGGATTATGAGCTGATATTAACATAGACAAAACAAAACTGGATAATATTTGTTGAAGCATTGGTATAAAGGAAATCATGTCTGTTTCCAAAAATTTCACTAGAATGAGGACTATTGATGGATATACTGTTATAAATGCTAGATATAGGATCAGGAAGTCAGGAGAGAAGGACAAAAGTGCATACTTTGTACGAATGGAGAATCAAATTCTCATTGGACTAAAACCTGTAATATGATGTATTCTAGAGACAATAGTAGACGTATCTTAGACTCATACTATATGCTTCAAAACAATGAACCAAAGAAATATAGGTATACAGCCATGTACATTACCACATGGAGTAACTGAAGTACTCCATTATAATAAAGAAGTTCTAGTATAGTACCGGTACTGTAAACCTGTTTCTCAAATGTCCCTTTCTCATCAGATACATAAAAGAGGAATTTCTTTCATATCTTGTCCAACTCTTTGCTATCTTTTTTTAGGAGAATACCTTAGAGATGAGCAAGAAGCAGACTTCATCAAAGAGTTCTCCAAGCTGAACCCTGAGATTCCTCTTGTTCTCGTCAGTGGTAACCATGATGTTGGTAGAATACCAGATGCAGCATCCATTGCATCATACACAGAAAGGTAAGTTAAACAACTGTATGTATGACACACCATGTTGTGACACACAGGCATAACTATCAGGGGGGATGATGCCCCGATTAGAATTTTCCTTGGGCATGTCTATAGTTATTTAAAGATTAACAATTTTCTGGACTTTTCTACAAATTGCTTTTGGTTTGCTTTGTGATATGTTTATCATAAGCAAATTTGCAATCTGAGAAAAGGTACACTTAAAATCAGCAAATTTAAATTAAATAACCATAGCACACATCCTTAAATTATGTATCTTGTGACATACAGATTTTAACCTAACAGCATTGCTTCTTTCCATTAATTTACAGATTGGCCTGGTGGTTTTTGAGGCAGTTACCACATCATTTGGCTTTAAAAGCATATTTCACAATAATATTTTTATTTTACCCCACAGCATTGCCGTTTTCTATTGATTTACCCCGTTCGCGTGGTGGTTTTTGAGGCAGTTACCACATCATTTGGCTTTATTGGGGTGGTTTTTGAGGCAGTTACCACATCATTTGGCTTTAAAAGCATATTTCACAATAATATTTTTTATTTTTACCCCACAGCATTGCCGTTTTATATTGATTTACCCGTTCGCCTGGTGGTTTTTGAGGCAGTTACCACATCATTTGGCTTTATAAGCATATTTCATTATCAGTTTTTTGTATTGTTTTGATGCAAAATTTCAATTTCCTGTTAGAAAATTTTGAAAGCAAAGTTTGTCTGAAACAACTTCATATATTCTCATGATCACCATGATTGAAATGTCTTGTATGTCAGATATCTTCTTGAAAATCTAGGTAGGCCCTAGCCACTTGCATTCTTACAAGTATGATGTGCAATATTTATCAAGAAATACTTTGCTATTTATTGGAGGGAACATTCAAACAACCTCTCTTATGCTTTAGATGAAGATTATCCTATACGACCTGGTTGTATATTGATAAAAGTCTGATAAGTGTCACATTGAGACTACTTATGACATCCTGTTACACTGCCCTGATCTAGCTTATGAGGGTCATATAACCTGATAGAATCATGTGAGTCATCGCAACTTCAGTATCGCAACTTCTTTATCTGCACATACAGTTTGAAATCTCTACATATTTATTGTACGGTAGTCTGTTTTCCACCCTCCATTTGTAGTGGGTTGAAAGGGTTATAATATGCAGGCAAATCATTTCTATAGCTGAGCTCCAACTTTTTAATTAGGATGCTTCAATTCCATCATTAGTTGAGTTGTATTCACTTCATCGTTCAGAGGACCATGCATCTTGTGGATCTTTCTTTTCTTTTCAAACAAAAGTCAAAAGAATCATTGATGGGGGCACCTGTCAGAGACTGTCAGAGATTATTTTTCTGACTTGTGTCTCCCACTACCTCTTTCCCCTGCAATGAAAATGAGATGACTTTCTATTTTGTTTTCCTTCTTTCCTTCCTTCTTTCTGTCTTTCTTTCTCTTTTTCCTTTTTTCTTTTTGCCTGGTTGTGTGAAAATTGTGGGTCTGCCAGCGTGAATCATGATATTTTACATTAACATTTCTCCCGATGTGCAATCATGGTGATTCTGTTCTTGTATAACACATAATATTGCAATGTGCCTCTATGCACTTCCACAGTGGAGATTAGTAATTACACTCCAGGAAAAGAAAATTAGTTCATTTACAGTCAGCATTACTGCCCTTACATTTGTCTACTGGTAGTCTGGTACTCATATATCAGCTATGATATCTGGTTTCTGTGTTATGTCAAGGACATATAAAGAATATGTTTTATAACTTTGTGGCAATTTTGTATTATAACATGATCTCTAAAATCATTGAATGTAGAGATAATATTACAGGTATCATAAAATATGACTGATTTATAGGTTTGAACTCTTTGCTCCTTTTGATGGTCGCATGTCATATCCTGCTTGTCATAATGAAAATGAATACTATTTGATATAGAAATAATAAACCCATATCAAACAATGTCAAAGTGTACGCACGTACAGGAGTTAACCCATTATGTACTAGGACCGGGTGGTTTCTACAGGTATTAAGCCTACGGAGAACATCATGATAATTTGGTAGTCAAGGGGTTAGTTATGATATACAGTAGTAAGCATTTTGTATAAAAACCTGCACATTTTTTTTTCAATGACAAAAATTACCAAATTGCAATCAACAACAAGCAATGTCCAGAAGATTGTCTTTATTCATCTTTAGGTCTAACAATTATCTATTGAATTGATATTAGAGTAAAGTAGGGTCTCTGTCTCTAGATGCATGTTCATTGTTGACCTGATGACATTTTGTTAGTCTCATAGACTTAATCCAGGATCCATCCGGTTCCTGTGGACAATAGCTCAGTCTTGAGAGATGCAGGAGGCCAAGTGGTTGACTAGTGCATTATATCCTTCGTACATGTGAAATTTTAGGATAAATAGCTAATCACGTCAATCTTATATGTAAGACGTACTGCCTCCTTTGCACTTCACAAAATCAGTTCCTTACAAAATTCATCAGATTATTATTTTTATAATATCAAATTACAGTGATGCTAAAATATTATCACAACAACATTAAGTTCTTATTTTTTTTGCCCTAGATCTGGACCTGTTGCATAACACTTGCCATTTATATCCATAATTATTAACTACCATGGCAACATCACTAACCAGCCAATGAAATCAAGGTTTCCATGGAACTTACCATTAATGACAAAGTTACCATCAATAGTAAGTTTTATGCAACAGGGTCAATGGGCTGATTGGGTAGAATTCTTGGTTCCCGATGAGTAATTGGCATTCTTGGTGTCAAACAAGCATTAATAAGTCCGAGCACACTTTGGTATAAAGTTCAACATCAACGTAATTACTAATGGTTTTATTAGGTGAATAACACCGGCAACACAACTGGCTGGGCCGGGACCGCCATGATCAAATATGAGCGGGATCAGTAGTACGCGTATACATTATGACGTCAGCTACGTCATTGCGTATATAGTAGCTCATGCATATATAACATATTACTACATCCCCCCTTTCATACAAAAGAAAACAATGTATCCGAAGTGTTTCTTGAATAAACATCATGCATCACTGATATCATTTTTTGGCTATTCATATCTTAGGTTATGATGAATCACAGTTTTTTAAAACCATTTCTGAACATGTGTAAACTAAGAAAATCCCTGATTTCGGTTCCTTTGAATTATTCAAGTATCCTTACAAACAGATCCAATAGTCTTTAGTCCTACCAGTGCACATCTCAATTCTATGAACAATTAATAACAGAATTTTGTAACTGTATAGCTTTTATACATTCAATTGTTTCAACACCATTAAATCCAACTTGGTATAATAAACACATATCATGTTTAATCCAAACATATCAAGATAGTATTATATACATCATGTTTACTTCATATGTCAACCCAATTCTGCATGTACAACTCGATCCGTGGTAATAGTAATGTTATACATTTCAACTTTTATTTTAAAATGCAAAGCGTGTGAATGTTGAAACTGTATGACTATATACATGAACAGTTAATATCATAAACTCAGAATAACAATGTTATCATTTGCAGGTGAATGTACTATATTATCATGCAAGTACATGTACTGTATCTAGAGACTTATTATAGGTACATATATATATATATATAGTGATCAGTTTTAATTTACAAACTGCAAGCAGTAATAATTTCCCATTACTTCTCAATTAGTCGATCAGGCGTTTTAACCAATCGTCCTGATCTAGTGTGATACCCATTACTTCCTGGTTGATTTGTTGGGTTAGTTTGGTTAGTCTGGTCATTGTTCTTTGGAAGTGAGGGCGTTCTGTCTTCAGGGTCCTTTGGTATGTCGAACCGGACATGCTTCTGCGGTTGCCCAAGACTACGCAGGTCTCTTCTATTACGGCGTAGAACACTTCCACTTGGTGTCCGTATCATGTATGATCTGGGTTCTTGGCACTTTTCGATAACAGTTGCTGGTTTCCACGTTCCAGATCCATGATCTAGCACTGTCACTTTCTGACCCAAGGTCAGTGGGGTTAGATCTCTAACTCCTCTTGCATCAAATACTTCCTTCTGCCTCTCTTGGCGTTGTTGGAGTTTCTCGTAGACTTCATCACGGTGTGGTGAGTGATTCACCTTCATGGGTAGGTTACTCCTGAACTTTCTCCTCTGTAGTAGTTCAGCTGGTGATGGTAAACTACTGTCAATTGGTGTTGTTCTCAAACACAGTAGGGCAAGCTGTGGATCGCCTCCAGTCATCTTCACTTTCTTCAGAGTTGCTTTGACTGTCTGGATTGCCCTCTCTACAAGTCCATTGCTCTGTGGATAGTGAGGACTTGATGTCACATGTTGAATGTTCCACTGCTCTGTGAAACTCTTGAATTCTCGACTGGAGAATTGTGGTCCATTGTCGCTAACAATCTTCAAGGGTATGCCTTGCTCACTGAATATGTTCTTTGTGATTCGAACAATAGTCGAGCTGGTGCAACCACCTCTGATCTTCCTCACGACAGGAAACTTAGACCAGTAGTCTATGACGATGAGATACTCGTCACCTTCAAAGTGGAACAAGTCCGTTCCAACTGTTTCCCATGGATGATGGGGTACTTCATGCTGAAGTAGTGGCTCCTTCTGCTGAGCGTTCTGTAACTCATTGCATGCTTGGCAAGAGCTCACCATCTGATCAATTGCTTTTGATAGTCCATCCCAGTAGACACATCTTCTTGCTTTGAGTTGTGTCTTGGTCGTTCCTTGATGACCTGCATGAAGACTCTGTAGCACTTCCTGCTGCATAGGCTTGGGTATGAAGATTCTTTCCCCTTCATAATGAGACCATCTTCTACTGTCAGGGAATCTCTGCATGACCAGTAGTGACGCACTTCTTTGGGAATTTCCTTCACGTCTTCAGGCCAGCCAGTTAGGATTACTTCCTTAAGCACTCTTAAGCTTCTGCTAGCTTCCGTCTCTTCTTGTAGCTGTCTTAGCTTGCTGGGAGACATGTAGATGGCATGAATGGTTTTGTCGAATTCCATGGTCGGTTGCTTCTCTGGGTTGATCCTTGACAAACCATCTGCTAGGGCCACTTCTCTTCCTGGCTTGTATACGAGCTCAAAGTCGTATGGTTGCAAACGGAGAAGCATCCGTTGCAGTCTGGGTGGAGTGTTGGCTAGGTTCTTCCTATGGATGCTTGCCAGCGGCTTATGGTCCGATTCCACTGTGAATTTTGCTCCATACACGTACGTGTGAAACCTTGTACAGCCAAACACCACCGCTAACATTTCTCGTTCAATGTTTGCATATCGGCTTTCTGTCTCTGTCAATGCCTTGCTCGCGAATGCGACTGGTTTCCCCTCCTGGAGTAGTGCTGCTCCTAGTCCTCTTGTGGACGCATCAACTTGGATTGTTGTGTGCTTTGAGGGGTCAAAGTATGTCAGAGTGCACATGGACGACACCACTGATTTCAAATGTTCAAATGCCTTCTGGTGTGATGGAGTCCACTGCCACTCACTGTCCTTCCTAGTCAATGCACGTAGGGTCTCTGCATTGTTAGCCAGATTTGGGATGAAGGGAGACATGTATTGTACCATCCCTAGAAACTGCTGCAACTCTCTTAAGCAGCCTGGCGTTGGAAGACTGGTAATATCTGCAATCTTTGCAGGATCTGGATGCACACCTTCTTTGTCGTAGAGACAGCCAAAGAACTTCACCTGTGGGGTCTTCACGTCACATTTGTCTGCATTGAAGACAAGTCCATACTCTCGTCCCACAGCCATGAGGTTATGTAGAGCTTTGTCATGCTCTGCTTCAGTCTTTCCATAGACAACTATATCATCTGCGATGCCAATCGTGCCTGGGCATTGCTCAAGGATCTGATCCATCTTCTCCTGGAATATGTCTTGAGCCACTCTAATCCCAAATGGCAAACGCTTAAACCTGTACCTTCCAAAGGGCGAGTTGAAGGTTGTTAGGTAGCTAGATCCATCGTCGAGGGCGACGCTCCAATAGCCATGTCTGGCATCTAGCTTTGAGAACACCTCAGCACCATGTAGCTTATGGGTGATCTCCTCAAGTGTCGGGACCTTGTGATATGTCCGCTTACATGCCTTATTGAGGTCCTTTGGGTCAAGGCACACTCGTAGCTTTCCGTTGCTTTTCCTGCTGAAAGCAAGCGAGAAACCCAATCAGTAGGCTTGGTCACCTTCTCTATGACCTCAATCGATTCCATCCTATCCAGCTCTTCCTTCAATTCTTCTCGGAGATGGATGGGAAACTTCCTTGGAGGATGAACAACAGGTTCTGCATTCTCTTCAAGAGTGATGTGGTATTCGCCTGGGAATCTCCCGATACCTTGGAACTGATCTGGGTACTTATCTACCAGATCCTGTGTACTCTTGATCATGTTTGGTCTGCTTCTCTGATGCAACTCACAGTTCACAAGAACTAGACGCATCCTGACTGAACTCTGCAATCCGAGGATGGCAGGTCCACGTGTATCTACAATGAAGAAGCTGTTGCGGAACCACTTCCCATCTTTGTACTGGCAGGGAATATCAAAACAACCATATTGTTGTATTGCTGTCTCATTGTAAGCAAACAATCTGACATGTCGCAGTCTTACAGCCGACTTGAGAGGATATCCCTGGTCATCTAGGAGCTCTGGAAAAGCTTTCCTGAAGCACCGAAGAGGCAACACATTCCCCTGCGCTCCTGTGTCCACCTTTACTTTCAAAGTGTGGTTACCCGGCTTGTTCCTCATGCTAAACTTCAAAGTTGCGAAAAGCTCATCGCTGTCATCGATAGGAATACCATCAATATGGACATGTCCAACATAGATTGACTCTATAGATATATCATCGAACTCCCTCTGTAGATCACCATCTTCCTCTGAACTGGCAATAGGATGCAAATTCTTTGCTGAAGTAGGGGTTCGACTTTTACTTCGGTTCCTCCAATTTCCTTTGTCTCCATTGGTCTGTCTGAAGTTAGACCGAGATCTCTGTTTACTGTCACCTGATGATCTGCACTGTTTCTTCCAGTGACCTTTCATGCCACATTTATGACACTGTGACTTGAATGCAGGACACTTCTTTGGTGGATGTCTTAATCCACAATTCTTGCAGGTACTTCTTGCTTCTTGCTGGTGTACATAATGTACTGAGGCTCTATCCAGACTGTTCAACTGACTCATATGCGAGTCACTAGCCTCGTGTGTCCTGGCTAATGATGCAGCTTCATCTAACTTGAGATGCACATCTCTGCTAAGTAGGATCTTTTGTACCTCTGGGTGCCTGATCCCAGCAATCAAAACTTCGATGATCCTCTCCTCAACAGACTCTTCAGTCTTGAAGTTGCACTTTGCTGCTTTTGTGCGGCATCTCAGAACAAATTCATCAATAGTCTCCGATGCCCCCTGTCTATACCTCTGGAACTCCAATCTATGGATCCGAAAATTCTCCTGGGGCTCTAGTTGGGTGGAGAATGCTTCCCAAACGTTCTTGGGGTCGCTCAGTTCTTCTTCTGTCATCTTCCAGGTATTGAACATCCTAAGTCCTTCGACTCCTGACCATAATATCACGTAGGTATGCTGTTCCTCTTTAGGAGTCTTTTTTATTTTGAACCACAAGTTGGCAACTTGTTTAAACTCTCGCAATGCTTGCGAACGATCCGGTTGGACCAGTCCATCCTGGGACTTGGAATAGCTCCACTAGCCATGGCAATACCCGTTATTGAAACCTTAGTAAGAGAACATTAGCAGTGCAAAACAATTGCTTAATACAGGTTCAAATACAAACTTTACAGGTAAAAGACATTTGCCATATGTGAACAAAACTTTTGTAATTCAGCATACTAGTACACTTTCACATAGCATACACATCCATATGTGAACAGACCTTTTAAACATTACGACTCAATAATGACATTTATCTCAAGTCATGCAACAAAAATACTGTAAGTTACAACAGTAGAACCACATTGATACAAATACCAATATTCGACAGGATCTAGATCCTAATCTAGTCTACATGACATGAAATGAATTCACACACTGTTGTAAGTGCTAGTCTTACTCTAGTCTTAGTCTTACTCTTAGTCTTAGCCTAGGCTTAGGACGCTACAGACTATACACATGCATGAATAAATTCAAATGAGTCAACTCGAGTCCATCGTCCATAATTAATCCGTGCAGCAGTTCTGTTACTACTCTGCAACAATCCTGACTCGTTATAAGGTCTAGGCCTAGCTTTAGTTTTTTAGAGTTCAAATTTAGCATTCATAACTTCCGTGTTCAAGCCCAAGTCTTGCTCTCTGAGTCTCAGTCTGACCATCCGAATCTCGACTGCTCGACACACACACATCTGGTCAGATCCGCTGTTCAGCATAGCGTTCAAATCTTGGTCCAGGTCAGATCTGAATCCTGCTCACCAGCATTAGCCTCTAGGCTAGGGTCTAGCGTTCCTGGTCCAGGTCGGGACTTCCAACTAGCCACCATGCTCACTCGACCGAGACAACAGCATCATCAAAACGTACACTGCTACACTAGTCCAAGTCTGAAGTACTCACAGTTAGTTCTCGGCAGTCCGATCGCTCAAAATTGGATCACACACAAAACGAATAGGCTGAGCCTTATAACCGGCAGACGACAGGTCACTGTCTATACTCATTGCGCTGCAGCCCGAACGAAGCAAACTCGTTCCATATCTGTCCAAGATATCAATTGATCCATTGTCATAAAACCATCACAGCACAGGTCCGCATCTGGCTGCCACCATGTCAAACAAGCATTAATATGTCCGAGCACACTTTGGTATAAAGTTCAACATCAACGTAATTACTAATGGTTTTATTAGGTGAATAACACTGGCAACACAACTGGCTGGGCCGGGACCGCCATGATCAAATATGAGCGGGATCAGTAGTACGCGTATACATTATGACGTCAGCTACGTCATTGCGTATATAGTAGCTCATGCATATATAACATATTACTACACTTGGTAGACATAAAATCTTGGCATGGACATCTAGATCAATGCTACCAAATGATTGCAACTACATCAAGTTATCAATTGTTTTCTTCTTCTAGGTTTGGAGATGATTACTACAGCTTCTGGGCTGGTGGAGTACGATTCTTAGTTCTCAACACTCAGCTCTATGACAATGACAGCAAAGCCAAGGAGATTAGAACACAACATGATGAGTGGCTGCTGAAAGAACTTGAAGGTGATCGAGCCACATTTTTTTATTTGCTATATCTCAATTGCCAAACAACTTTTTAGAAACTATTAGATATCCAGATTTTCAGGAATTTGAGATATAATAGTTATCTGACATGTTAAGTGTATTTTTATTGGATTTCTGATTATCCATGATAGTCCATAATACAAGAAATACCATTTCCTCATCAGTTATCATAGGGTCCATGGTTTTTTCAGTGCATTAGGGATCTATTTGTTGTTGTAATCATCCATGATCTACTTCCATTTTCCTCAACCTAAACTTGTTGCCTACTGAATTCTCTAGTTCCCATATAGGCTTTTAATACAGGGACTACCCGGTTCCTGTAGGCAATGGGTTAGGAGCGGATATGGCTCAGTCACTTCAGTGGATAGGATAAAACTCTTTAAAGCCCATCTGCACTAGTTTGGCATGGAGGGATTAGACCTCCATGCGAGGTCACTGGCAGGTGGTTATCTCATAAAATCAGCTCTCAATTAACATAAGAAAAAGGGCATCATGGGGGATCAACGGGTAACGTTAAGCCATTGTTGGATGTATAGAAGGCGCAAGTAGCTATAAGTAGTGCAGTGGGGCTTTAAAGTACAGTGATCTAGGTTGGAGTCCAAACCAATGCACCAGATTTCTTGAATAAGACAATCATTACCCATTACCTAGCCCCACATATAGAACATGAAGTTGTAGGTCTCCTGTAGAATACTTACATGCATTTATTTGCTTTCTTTAGTATTCAGATAAAATATGTAATCAGTTAAACCTGTACAAGATGAGTCAATATGTTTAGAGGTGAAAATATTTCTTTCTTATTTTAATTTTAAATAGCAATGAAAACATCAGGATGCAAGCATGCAGTGGTATTCCAGCATATTCCTTGGTTCCTTCAGAAGCCAGATGAAGAGAAGGTCTATTTCAACATCGAGAAGGAATTCCGTCTACAGATGCTCGAAAAATTTAATGATGCTGGTAGGATATGTCACTATAGGATATAAGCCAGAATACCTTAATTTACTCACTTTTGAACGGGGACGAACATAATTATTCAAGATATCATTATATAACACGATTATTTTTATTAATCATTTGGTTTTAAATTTGTTATATGTGGAGCCCATGATAAAAATATGTGTCACAGTAGATTTGATTAATCGTGGAAATCAATGGACTAGGGGTAGAAAAAATGTTTCTGAGGTTATTCTTTCTCAATTTGTTTTTTTTTAGATCAAGATATTTAAGAATGTGTATGAAACCTTGTGGCCAACCTTGTCCCATTTAACCATTCTGGTCTCAAGCAGAGGTGATAGTTGAATTTTTCCATTACAATAACATTTAACAAAGTTAACATTCTCTTCAGTTTATTATAAATAGGGAGCAACTACTTTCATCGCTAAGGAAATGTTGGATACCTTAAATCAAGATGTCGAACAGTGTTTGACGCTTGTTCACTCTTTTCACTATTTTTTTTTCTCTGCTTGAATGCCAGGGGTAAAAGTGGTCTTCTCGGGTCACTATCACCAGAATGATGGTGGATTCTACAAGGGATTGGAGCAGGTCGTGACCTCTGCGATGGGCTGGCAACAGAGGGCGACAGACACCCCAGGCATCAGGATCGTAAAGGTCAAGGAAGAGGGTATCACACACCAATATTATGAGATGGATGATATTCCAACTACAATAGACTTGAAAGCAAAGAGCGAATGAAAACGGGGTAAAAGGGAGTGAGATAATGAAAGGGAAGTACTAGGTAGATACACCTGCAAAATATTAAAAAAGAGGAAGAACAGAGGGTGAAATTAGTGGCTTAAATAGTTTTTGATATAGATAAAGAGCAAATGAGAGATAGGAAGATAGAGAAAGAAAAAGAGATAAACAGACAGAGAGACAGCTAGACAAACAGAGTAGGCAGACTGACAGGGTTGTTTCATTGTTTGGAATCACAGGTAATCAGGTACATGTCAATAATGTACATGTAGCTCAAATTGAAAAAAAGAAATGTTTTTAAATATCATCCTATCAAAATATTTTTGAGAGACGTTTGGATTGTCAGAGATGACAATGTTTATCAAGAATTACTAAATATATATAGAGAGAGAGATATACAGAGAAAGGGTGAGAGAGAGAGAGAGAGAAAGGAATAAATGGAATAAATAAATGAATATACTTTTCTATGCAAATATTATCAATCCATTGTTGTATCAGAGTGCCTTTTCTTTTTAAATTGTGAACAGTGTGGCCAGATAGTTTGTCTTGCCTACCCCCTGTAAATAAAACTTTATTTCATTATATTTCAAAATGTTCATATCTCTTTCTGTGATAATATTCAAACTAGTATGTCACTTGTAGGAGTGCTTAAGGAGGACCAAGCGAATGAGTTATGTTAGCTGATTTGCATAATCATGTTTATTCCACCATTTGAATATAGTGCAGTGAACTGTGAATAACAATAAGTTTCACACCAAGTATGTAATTTATTAACATTTATTTGGAGAAGAAAAAACTCTCTCTCTTTCCTTTAACAGCAAAGGCACAGAGAAGATGCAAGACCAGTTCAAAATGATTTTTATTGATGAAATAATACAGAATAGGACTGAATTAATAGTCTGCTATGTAAAGTGTGTAGTACAGGCTTAACTGTGATTTGGTTGTATTGAGGATAGTCTGTACTCATTTTCTACCTCCAAGCCATTCATACATTTGTTCATCAGTTATAATGTGATGTGTGCTTTACTTCTTGTTTCTCATCCTAGCTATTCCTTACCATGGGTCTTTCTTATATCATATCTGGCATTGTTCTCCTATTCATTCTGTGTATTTTATTGTATATTGCATATTTGATTTTTATAGAAGTTATATTTGTGTAATAATAATAAGGACCTCTCAATGCGCTTTTACAGATATATATTATTACCCCGGTCATCGGATTCATGCTTTCTCACACACAATGTATTCACATTCTCCACTCCCTGGGGAGCACTCATTGCACTCATTGATCAGACATAGACAGTATGTTATGTCTTAATAATACTTAGGTAGTTCTTTGTTTAGAAAACAATGTAAATAAAAATAAAGATGTTTTGCCCATGAATAAAAGGAATAAAATAAATATTTTGGATTACAATTGAAATATTTATGTCACTATCTCAAAAAGAATATAATGACACTAAAAATGCATCATTGTATATTATGTGATAATGTGACATATGAAATAAATCCAGTACACATTTAGGGCTATTTTCTAATGTCTTTACAACTTATCCGGTGCACTAAATGACTTTTGATCAATATTTCATTAAAATATAATTTGTGAATTTTACCATATTTCAATCTGGTCTTGTGTAAGTTTGATTTGTATGTATTGTGGATTTACAGAGGTACGGCACAAGTTTATGATGGATGTTTCAATGAATGATGGATATAAATGTATGTGTCAGTATGCACATTTGTGTGACTTAAATGTTGGTTGTATTTGTATATGAATTGCTTTGTTTATATTGAATTTGATTTAGGGAATTTTGTGGTTTAGTATTAATGAAGTATCCCAATAACTTTTATTTTGCGAATATTTTGTAACTTTTTCAAAAACTGACAACAAAATACACATTTTATGGTGCATAAAAAATAAGAAATACATTCATTAGCCTGATAGCAAGGGTTTGCTGGAGCATGAGGAAAATCATGTTATACAGCAACCACTCTCCTCCGTATTTGATATTATAATTATGGCGATGTAATGTATATGCATCGAAGCATAAAGCGTGGCAGCATGAAAGATGTAGTTCATAGTACATTGCAATGCATTCTCATCAGTCAAAATGTATTCAAGCAAGTGGAGAATTCTAATTTAATTCGATAGGAAAGTGGTTGGACTGATTACGATGCCATTATCGACATGATTATGACGCCTTCCAAAGAGAGCCCACTTACAGCAACACCATATATTAAAACATATGAACCAGCAAATTAATATACTGAAAAGGAGGAAAAGAATTCTTTCTCTAGGAGAGGAGATAGGGGAAGAAAGCAGATATTTGAAATAATGGTGGCAACCAGGGGTGTCGATTTGTATCCGTGGTTGGGGATGATAGGTGCCAAAATATTTTCGGCAATGGATCAAAGCAACCAAGAGGTAGAAGCGTGTGGCAGGTTGCACCCTCCCTTCCAAGTTATTAACTTTTTCAAGTCACCCTCAATAAAGATAACATTTCAGAGAATATAAGAGTGGTAATAAAATTAATAACATGCTAAATGTTAGTCCTGACTCTTGCCTGCAGTGTAGGCCTACCAGACTGATATCATCTATTTTTAAACGAAATTTAGACATTACCAAAAAAATCCAATGGTGAGGGATATCAACTTGTGAAAGTATTATGTTACCAGTGGGCAAATGCATTAATAAGCAACCAGGAAAGGTTCATGTAGACAGAAAATTCTTTATTTCCTGGTGATAGAAACATACATTTTATGAATATTGATGTCTCCAAACAACATTCATCGTGAAAAACCCATTCCAATATTCTGTGTAAGGAGATCTCAAAAAACATAGTTCTCATTAGTAAATGAAAAACATATTGCTTTTGGTTCTTCATTTGACTCTCTTCCTTCTTTAATTAAACCAACTGAATCCTCTCTGCGGGAAACTCAATTCAATGAAACAGAATATCACTGATGCAAAATTTGGTTCTCAAAATGACAGAAAATTTCCACTCCTGATCTCATACAAACTGTCTGTTTCTTAAAAACATAATATAAAACTTACGTTCCAACTACCAAACAACATACTTCCATTATCTCCTTCTTCACCCAGATATACTTATCATACCAGATACGCTCTAAAATATAAGCATAATATTCCCCTAAGACCCTGACCAGAGCACTACTTTTTAAAAAAAAACTATAACCAGTCTTAGAAGGTACATTATTATTGGAAGGGTGTTATAAACAAAAGGGCCCAAATTTCATTCAATCTTTTTTGTTTCTTGTTTTTCTTTTCACTTTCCTTTTAAGCCCTGTTAATAATGTGACATTGATTATTTACTCGTTTTTAATTAGTTTTTGAAGAACTCCTAGGTGAAAGAAATCATAAATATTCTTGAATACTTGTTTTAGAACATGTTGGGCCTGTCTCACATTGCCTTCCATCATTCCATGGCAATTTTCCATCTTTCTTTCAGCTTATTTCTCACTTCTTTTCCATCTACTCAACTAATTCCTGATCATGCATTAACCTCATACCTACCATCACACATGCCTAAGCCTTTTAGGGAGGGGATCCCGTAAAGTAATTTTGACATTGTAAGAAATAAACATGAGCAATATTTCATTGTAGGTTACTTTAAAGTCAACCTCTTTTTTCATCGCCCATTCACATCAGTTCCCTGAAAGAAATGCTGGAATATATATATTCCTCTTTCTCTTGTCTTTCTTCCTTTTCTCTTCCCCTTCCTTTTTCTTCTGCCCGTTTCTTCCCCTTTTCCCTTTTCCCAGGTAGCAAGCCCATATGGGGCCATATGGGGATGATCTGGGTCACTTGTGCCATCTGGGCTATTAAATGGAACCCATATATTATGTATCCCATATGGGGCCAATATTTAGTAACCCATATGGGATCTATCCGGGCCAGCCCTTATGGGTTCCAGATGGGAATGAGCTGGGCGTACACATATTGGTAGAATATGAATATGCCCATATGGGTAACACATGGGGAAAATCTGGGTTAACCCACATGGGATATATCTGGGTTAACCAATATGGGTACCAGATGGGATTAAGCTGGGCATACCCATTTGGGCCCAGTTTGGTATGGGTCCCATCTGGGTCCCATCTGTCTATGGGTCCCATACCCATTTACCCATATGGGTCCCATATGCTTCTTGGGTGCAGATGCCTTAGGGCCCCAGATGGTTTTCCATATGGGGCTCATGTTTCAGAGAATATGGGATCCATGTGGGTCCCACATGGGCTTGCTACCTGGGTTATTATCCTCTCTGTCTCTCATTATCTCTCTCTCCCACTCTCTACTTCTTTTTTGCACTTTTGCGCTTCGCGCTTAACATTTAGCTTGTTGCTCTTTAACGCTGCGGCTTTGCATTTGGCGCACTGCATTTCTATGATGCTGTTGATTGAATAAATTGAATAAATTCATCAATTCCTGATGAAGCCGTATGAGCCAGAATTCAATTTATTCTTGTCTCATATACGGTTGTCTCATTTACTTCGTTTTCTATTTATATATGTATGTATTATGAAAATGAGATAACATAATGTGTATATTGATGGTCATCTTGCGAGTAATAACCATTAAATACTCTCATTGGGCTCTCATGATTTTCTCATCGTTAATTTTTCTCTTCATTTTTAAAATTTTTTTATGGTGAATTATTGGGGGATGATTGTACAGGCCATCCCCCACCTGAAATATTGGGGATATATCCCCCATCCCCGTGATCGACACCCATGGTGGCAACCAAATGATAAGGGACAGGAAGAGAGCTGCATCCCAATTAATTCATCTATAATGATTATAATCATTGTTGTTATATTCCAATCAGCTCCTGGATGCGAGTATACAGAACTTGATGTTGTACTTGAATTGTTCCGATCCCCCACTCTGTCTGATTGATTGGAAGGCTTCTCTATTCACTCATATATCATAGTGTAAATTCAAATGATAACTAAATGAATGAATATTTCGTATATTTCATATTCACTGTAATTTGTGGGTTTATTTGTAAGTTTTTGTTCAACATATAATTGTTTGTCATTGTATTTTGTTTGTTATGGCGCTTAGAGACTTCGGTGGAAAGCGCTTTATAAGCACCGTTTTATTATTATTGTTATTATTATTATGAAGACATGAATGAATGAATGAATAAATTAGTCAATCAATCAACCAATCAATTTAATGAATGAATAAATAAACTGATTCGTAGATAGCACATGGTACCGAATATCCATTGTACCCAAGTATCCGCAGATCTTTTAAACACTTTATGCATTTTGGAATATCCACTGCCCCCTTAAAACAAGAATACCCTTTTTTTCTTTCTTCTTCTTTTTCTTCGTGTGTATAATCGTCGATGTGTAAATTACAAAAAAAAATCATAACTGTCGTGAAAACGTATCTATTATTTGTCTAGATTCGTGTTATAGTTTTGTACGAATGACCTCTATCTGCCCATGCGCATGTACTATCTTCGAACTGGCTTAGCCCAATTAAACAAAAGTCAATTAA
>CP137669.1:18296172-18311938 GCA_037976565.1 Mesocentrotus franciscanus | reverse complement strand
GTTATTAGGTGATCTGTCATGACAGATCACCTATTATTCGTCAGAATTTTCTTTCTTTATTATTTATTATTTATTAGGTGATCTGTCATTGACAGATCACCTATTATTCGTCAGAATTTTCTTTCTTTATTCTTTATTAGGTGATCTGTCATTGACAGATCACTATTATTTCGTCAGAATTTTCTTTCTTTATTCTTTATTCTTTATTCTTTTATTCTTTATTTATTTTTATTTCATCCGTACACTTTTTTTGTGTAAACGTTTACTCGAAATCGACATGGTCAATTTCCTTTCAATTTCTGTCAGTCATCAGGCCCTATAATATCAAGTTCTAGTAACTTTCTCAAGGTCATGGGGTCATCGTGACGTCATCCAGGCGCCATTTTGTAAACATCAGGTCATTATCTTATCTCGATAACGAGTCATCAAAAATCAACCATATTTGGTATACATCAATTTTAGGTCAAAGGTCAACAAAAAATGTCGACAAAATCCGCGTGCGCACCTCGACGCGCGCGTACGCGCGCATCAAAATTTCAAAATGCTCAATTCGTCCCAAATTTTGTTTGCACACGTTTCAGGCCATTTTAAGCATTTTCAAAATTTGCGCGCACTTATGCGCGCGTTTTTCTGCGTTTTGGCATTTTGCAACATCAAATCACCAATTTTTCTGCCATCATATTTGGCATATTTTCCAAACATTTTGATACCTTGTTCACTTTTTCTGACCAGTAATAACGCAATGAGCGTCCGTCAAAGTATAACAGCACCCGCAGACCGCGCTATCTCTATCCACAATACATAGGCAAAAACATGCCTATACAAAACTCATTGTAACTCTTCAGAATGGATGGATACCCCCAATTTTTTTTTCATATTTGGATAGATTATGAGTCGGAGATATGATTTCATGTCTCATTTGACCTCAATCAACTCATGACGTCATCATATCGGCCTCCGAACTCAAAATTTCAATTTGCATATTATGACGTCAGCATATTTTTGGAAAATTGATTGTATCTCTGTAAATATTGATCGATTTTCTTCCAAATTTTGATATGTTCTAGCTGAGACAATTCTCTACAAATGCAGTCACCACGATTTTCATTTTGACAAAGGCATCATGGCGTATTTTGCGATTAAAGGAGGCATGTCAATTTTTCACATTTTGCGTGTATTCTCTATGGGACATGACTTTTTTCAAAACTGGATTCTACATTCCCGTCTTTCGCGAGCAATATCTCCGTCGTTTTAGTTTTGTTTTGCTGAGCTTTGAGTATGTTGTAGCTGAGACAATAAGCTATCACAAGTGTGCCCTTTATTTTTCGATCAGATGCCGGGATCATGCTCATATTTCACTTGCAAAGTGGGATTTGAGAATTCCATTTTCCGTTCACGTGTAATGTCTATGTGGATTATTTTGGTATAGTGGTCATAGCACTTGCCTCCCATTCCGGCGACCCAAGTTCGATTCCTGGTGGGTCATTTTTTTTTTTTTTTGCCGTCGTTTTAAATTTGATTTTATGATCTTCTTCGACTATTATAACATATTATCATATACAATCACAAACAATGTAATAAAATGCCTAATTTTGCGTGTTATATCTATGGGAGAAGAATGTCAATCGTTTGAGTACAACCCTATGGGAAATCTGATTCCTTGTCGTGTATTAAACCTATAGGGTTAATCTCCCAAGTCTGTTGGAATATATCAAATCATCCCATTTTCATGATGTTTAGTCTCCTTCCCAGACGTTTATACTTTCCAGTAATTCAGCCTAGGTATATGCAATCTTTACGTCTCTCCCGGACATAGAATTGTTTACATGTCTATAACTTCTCTCTTTCTCTATAATATAGTAAATATTCAATTCTATTTATGCTGGAAATATTAAAAGCATCGTTCTCCATTGCATCTCTTTCTCTTGCTCTCTCTTGCTCTGTTTCCCTTCCCCTCTCTTGATCTGCCCTCTATCCTTCTCTTGCTCTCTCATTGCATCTCTCTCTCTACTCTTTCACTCTCTCCCTATCTCAGTCTCCCTCTCTTGCTCTGCCTAGCTCCCTCTGTCTCTGCCTCTCATTGTATACTCTCTCACCCTCTCCTTTCCCGGCCTCTGGTTCTCGTTCTCCCTCCGATATCTATTGTAATTTTCTTTAATTTCCTCTAGCTCTTCATTTTGCCCTTTGTATTCTTATTTCACCCCTACCATGTTTCCTTATACTATCCTCTCTACTTCAAAGTGTATGCATTCTGATTCCTCTTTCTTTCCTCGGTCCAGCTCATGTATTTTTACATGTCAATAACTCGTCTCCCTCTCTCCTTCTCTATATCTATATTTTCATTAAATTTCATTATGATCATGATTTTGATCATAATCATTTCTCAATATTTTGTTCATCAGTTAAGTTATCACTTCAGTTCAGGTCACAGTTCAATCTATCAGTTCATTCATCAGTTCATCAGTTTAGCTCATCAATTCAGTTCATTTCACATCAGTTCAATCTATCAGTTCATCAGTACTTCATTCATCAGTTCATATCTTAATACATCATTTTACATTAACATCATTAAATTGGATCATTGAATTGAAGATTAGCATGATCATAAGAATTGAAGACAGATCACCTAATTCGTCCTGATGACGAATTACTTTTCTAGTTATTTATTTATTTTTATTTCATCCGTACACTTTTTGTGTAAACGTTTACTCGAAATCGACATGGTCAATTTCCTTCAATTTCTGTCAGTCATCAGGCCCTATAATATCAAGTTCTAGTAACTTTCTCAAGGTCATGGGGTCATCGTGACGTCATCCAGGCGCCATTTTGTAAACATCAGGTCATTATCTTATCTCGATAACGAGTCATCAAAAATCAACCATATTTGGTATACATCAATTTTAGGTCAAGGTCAACAAAAATGTCGACAAAATCCGCGTGCGCACCTCGACGCGCGCGTACGCGCGCATCAAAATTTCAAAATGCTCCAATTCGTCCCAAATTTTGTTTGCATACGTTTCAGGCCATTTTAAGCATTTTCAAAATTTGCGCGCGCGCATATGCGCGCGTTTTCGCGCGTTTGGCATTTTGCAACATAGAATCGCCAAATTTTTCTGTCATCATATTTGGCACATTTTTCCAAGCATTTTGATACCTTGTTCACTTTTTCTGACCAGTAATAACGCAATGAGCGTCCGTCAAAGTATAACAGCACCCGCGGACCGCGCTATCTCTATCCACAATACATAGGCAAAAACATGCCTATACAAAACTCATTGTAACTCTTCAGAATGGATGGAACCCCAATTTTTTTCATATTTGGATAGATTATGAGTCGGAGATATGATTTCATGTCTCATTTGACCCTCAATTAACTCATGACGTCATCATAATGGCCTCCGAACTCAAAATTTCAATTTGCATATTATGACGTCAGCATATTTTGGAAAATTGATTGTATCTCTGTAAATATTGATCGATTTTCTTCCAAATTTTGATATGTTCTAGCTGAGACAATTCTCTACAAATGCAGTCACCACGATTTTCATTTTGACAAAGGCATCATGGCGTATTTTTGCGATTAAAGGAGGCATGTCAATTTTTCACATTTTGCGTGTATTCTCTATGGGACATGACTTTTTTCAAAACTGGATTCTACATTCCCGTCTTTCGCGAGCAATATCTCCGTCGTTTTAGTTTTGTTTTGCTGAGCTTTGAGTATGTTGTAGCTGAGACAATAAGCTATCACAAGTGTGCCCTTTATTTTTCGATCAGATGCCGGGATCATGCTCATATTTCACTTGCAAAGTGGGATTTGAGAATTCCATTTTCCGTTCACGTGTAATGTCTATGTGGATTATTTTGGTATAGTGGTCATAGCACTTGCCTCCCATTCCGGCGACCCAAGTTCGATTCCTGGTGGGTCATTTTTTTTTTTTTTTTGCCGTCGTTTTAAATTTGATTTTATGATCTTCTTCGACTATTATAACATATTATCATATACAATCACAAACAATGTAATAAAATGCCTAATTTTGCGTGTTATATCTATGGGAGAAGAATGTCAATCGTTTGAGTACAACCCTATGGGAAATCTGATTCCTTGTCGTGTATTAAACCTATAGGGTTAATCTCCCAAGTCTGTTGGAATATATCAAATCATCCCATTTTCATGATGTTTAGTCTCCTTCCCAGACGTTTATACTTTCCAGTTATTCAGCCCAGGTATATGCAATGTTTACGTCTCTCCCGTGGACATAGAATTGTTTACATGTCTATAAATTCTCTCTTTCTCTATAATATAGTAAATATTCAATTCTATTTATGCTAGAAATATTAAATGCATCGTTCTCCATTGCATCTCTTTCTCTTGCTCTCTCTCCTCTCTCTCTTGCTCTGTTTCCCTTCCCCTCTCTTGTTCTGCCCCCTATCCTTCTCTTGCTCTCTCATTGCATCTCTCTCTACTCTTTCACTCTCTCCCTATCTCTGTCTCCCTCTCTTGCTCTGCCTAGCTCCCTCTGTCTCTGCCTCTCATTGTATACTCTCTCACCCTCTCCCTTTCCCGGCCTCTGGTTCTCGTTCTCCCTCCGATATCTATTGTAATTTTCTTTAATTTCCACTAGCTCTTCATTTTGCCCTTTGTATTCTTATTTCACCCCTACCATGTTTCCTTATACTATCCTCTCTACTTCAAAGTGTATGCATTCTGATTCCTCTTTCTTTCCTCGGTCCAGCTCATGTATTTTTACATGTCAATAACTCGTCTCCCTCTCTCCTTCTCTATATCTATATTTTCATTAAATTTCATTATGATCATGATTTTGATCATAATCATTTCTCAATATTTTGTTCATCAGTTAAGTTATCACTTCAGTTCAGGTCACAGTTCAATCTATCAGTTCATTCATCAGTTCATCAGTTTAGCTCATCAATTCAGTTCATTTCACATCAGTTCAATATATCAGTTCATCAGTACTTCATTCATCAGTTCATATCTTAATACATCATTTTACATTAACATCATTAAATTGGATCATTGAATTGAAGATTAGCATGATCATAAGAATTGAAGACAGATCACCTAATTCGTCCTGATGACGAATTACTTTTCTAGTTTATTTTATTTCTTCCGTACACTTTTTTGTGTAGACGTTTACTCGAAATCGACATGGTCAATTTCCTTCAATTTCTGTCAGTCATCAGCCCTATAATATCAAGTTCAAGTAACCTTCTCAAGGTCATGGGGTCATCGTGACGTCATCCAGGCGCCATTTTGTAAACATCAGGTCATTATCTTATCTCGATAACGAGTCATCAAAAATCAACCATATTTGGTATACATCAATTTTAGGTCAAAGGTCAACAAAAAATGTCGACAAAATCCGCGTGCGCACCATGACGCGCGCGTACGCGCGCATCAAAATTTCAAAATGCTCCAATTCGTCCCAAATTTTGTTTGCACACGTTTCAGGCCATTTTAAGCATTTTCAAAATTTGCGCGCGCACTTATGCGCGCGCGTTTTGCGCGTTTTGGCATTTTACAACATAGAATCGCCAAATTTTTTCTGTCATCATATTTGGCACATTTTTCCAAGCATTTTGATACCTTGTTCACTTTTTCTGACCAGTAATAACGCAATGAGCGTCCGTCAAAGTATAACAGCACCCGCGGACCGCGCTATCTCTATCCACAATACATGGGCAAAAACATGCCTATACAAAATCATTGTAACTCTTCAGAATGGATGGAACCCCAATTTTTTTCATATTTGGATAGATTATGAGTCGGAGATATGATTTCATGTCTCATTTGACCCTCAATTAACTCATGACGTCATCATAATGGCCTCCGAACTCAAAATTTCAATTTGCATATTATGACGTCAGCATATTTTGGAAAATTGATTGTATCTCTGTAAATATTGATCGATTTTCTTCCAAATTTTGATATGTTCTAGCTGAGACAATTCTCTACAAATGCAGTCACCACGATTTTCATTTTGACAAAGGCATCATGGCGTATTTTTGCGATTAAAGGAGGCATGTCAATTTTTCACATTTTGCGTGTATTCTCTATGGGACATGACTTTTTTCAAAACTGGATTCTACATTCCCGTCTTTCGCGAGCAATATCTCCGTCGTTTTAGCTTTGTTTTCGCTGAGCTTCGAGTATGTTGTAGCTGAGACAATAAGCTATCACAAGTGTGCCCTTTATTTTTCGATCAGATGCCGGGATCATGCTCATATTTCACTTGCAAAGTGGGATTTGAGAATTCCATTTTCCGTTCACGTGTAATGTCTATGTGGATTATTTTGGTATAGTGGTCATAGCACTTGCCTCCCATTCCGGCGACCCAAGTTCGATTCCTGGTGGGTCATTTTTTTTTTTTTTTTGCCGTCGTTTTAAATTTGATTTTATGATCTTCTTCGACTATTATAACATATTATCATATACAATCACAAACAATGTAATAAAATGCCTAATTTTGCGTGTTATATCTATGGGAGAAGAATGTCAATCGTTTGAGTACAACCCTATGGGAAATCTGATTCCTTGTCGTGTATTAAACCTATAGGGTTAATCTCCCAAGTCTGTTGGAATATATCAAATCATCCCATTTTTATGATGTTTAGTCTCCTTCCCAGACGTTTATACTTTCCAGTTATTCAGCCCAGGTATATGCAATCTTTACGTCTCTCCCGCGGACATAGAATTGTTTACATGTCTATAACTTCTCTCTTTCTCTATAATATAGTAAATATTCAATTCTATTTATGCTGGAAATATTAAAAGCATCGTTCTCCATTGCATCTCTTTCTCTTGCTCTCTCTTGCTCTGTTTCCCTTCCCTCTCTTGTTCTGCCCTCTATCCTTCTCTTGCTCTCTCTGCATCTCTCTCTCTCTACTCTTTTACTCTCTCCCTATCTCTGTCTCCCTCTCTTGCTCTGCCTCCCTCTGTCTCTGCCTCTCTCATTATATACTCTCTCACCCTCTCCATTTCCCGCCTCTGGTTCTCGTTCTCCCTCCGATATCTATTGTAATTTTCTTTAATTTCCTCTAGCTTTTCATTTTGCCCTTTGTATTCTTATTTCACCCCTACCATGTTTCCTTATACTATCCTCTCTCCTTCCAAGTGTATGCATTCTGATCATGATTCTTCTTTCTTCCCTCGGTCCAGCTCATGTATTTTTACATGACAATAACTCGTCTCCCTCTCTCCTTCTCTATATCTATATTTTCATTAAATTTCATTATGATCATGATTTTGATCATATTCATTTCTCAATATTTTGTTCATCAGTTAAGTTATCACTTCAGTTCAGGTCACAGTTCAATCTATCAGTTCATTCATCAGTTCATCAGTTTAGCTCATCAATTCAGTTCATTTCACATCAGTTCAATCTATCAGTTCATCAGTTCATCAGTACTTCATTCATCAATTCATATCTTAATACATCATTTTACATTAACATCATTATATTGGATCATTGAATTGAAGATGAGCATGAACAATAAGAATTAAAGACAGATCACCTAATTCGTTCTCATGACGAATTAAAGTCTAGTTTCGTCTTGGAATCACGTTTACCTCCGTCGGTGCTTAAACTAGATAATAGAATGGAATTCCGATAGCAACTGGCGCAAAGTGATTCTAAATCATGTTGAAGATGGGTTGTTTAGACCCAGAAAATATAATGCAAACTGAACGAAGCCGTGAAATAAATTACAGTCACTGAAAGGCACACTTCACAGACGGGATTGGGCGTTGTGTACAAACGTCCGAATAATAGACTGATTTCCTTTATCTTTCCTTGTCTGCTCATAACTCAGACATACTGTATTGGAATATAATATTGCATTTCCAGACACAAAATAATCCAAAGCACACATATTGTGTCCCCCTGCAGCCGCAGAAATCATCGGGGGCAGTGAATTCGCGTTTAACATTTTGTTCTCACTGTCATTGTCAATTTTGTATTCTAATCATAATCGACCTTAGCTGTGATTCAAGTAACGAACAGATGTATTCTCAATGGCATATCTTACAATTTTACAAATATACATAAACACATACACACATACCTACGCACACACGGATACCCCCGCCACACACACACACACACACACACACATATATATATATATATATATATATTTATATATATATATATATATATCCAATATAGGGAAAGAGGAAGAGAGAGAGAAAAGAACACTTGACCGAGGGTGTGGGTGGGAGTGTGAGTGGCTTTGAGTGTATGAATGCTAGGTGAAAACGACAACGGCGATTCGGAGTGATAGATGAAAGGATCGATAATAAGTGATATGGTCTTGATATTTCTCGGAGAGGTAATTTGATATTTTTTTTTCTTCGAATGCCGTTTCGAAAAAAATTAAAACCACTAGAAAGATAGAGAGGACAGGTGTAAGGGAAATGAGAAAAGTTATGCGTAATGACAGAAACATAGGGAATGGTGGAGATTGTTAAATTCTTAGATACCCCATTCTGAAACAACCGCCCGAAAATAAGAGTGAAAACGGAGAGAATGGAGAGGGAAGGAGTGAAGAGGGGAGAAAGCGAGGGCAATAATATAAAGGGAACTTAGAGAGAGTCATGTTTCATTATTGCCTATCCGTATATTCATGAATTCACAATTGGTTCATGAGAAGGATATAACCGCAATACGTAGTGAAATAGGCGGAACTTTGGGCACATATTACTTGCCTCAAATCGTCTTAGATCACGCGATTACAACTACAAGAGAATACCCAACATCCGTCTAGAGTAGAATAAGCAATATCAGTGACACCCCAATGGTTATGGAGGAAATAATTGCGAAAGCCTCGAATAAAAATAGAAAGTGGCGCTTATCCCAAGACTTCGGTTTTTCAATATATAACCGTTACACACAATTATATTTCATCCCATGCAGTATAGACCATTGCTATATAGGCATGAAGTTCGTCTAAGGAAAAAGGAGAAATTTCTTTAAATTCTCGACTGTTTAAAGTTAGATGGATTCCATTTTTGTCTACTTAGATATTGAAAATCTACATCAAATGGTGTTAAAGCAGATAGTATAAGTGAATTGATATCAATTTATCAAAGTCATAGAAAAACGTGTGAAAATTGTGAGTAGGGCTATTTTTAATTACATTATCTTTCGTTCCGACTACTTATTTAAAATTAGAGATTTTATAATAATGATAATAATAATAATAATAATGATAATAATGACAATAATAATAATAAAAAATGAGATTTGTAAGGCGCCGAATCCACTTGAAATCAAATGCTCAAGGCCCACTTGTGAAAAAATAAATACATAGAGATCACATAAAGCACATGCATTATAAACAAAGGTTTAAAACAAGAAAATGATAACGAATGACTATGTTCTTTGTAGGCAGGTCTTCACGATATAAGATCCCAAGTATAATATGCATTTCGAAGTGTGCGTGTGTATGTGTGTGTGTAAACCGGAATGTGAAAAAAGCCATTTTGATTGTTGTGTTTTAATGAGATCTCGCGAGACTTCGACTGATCCATGAAGAATCCACGAGCTGCTTGGCCAAAACAAATTAAAGGAAAGAGAGCGATGATGAGTTTATTATCCTTACAGTGCACAAAGTGAGGGTGAGATGTTGAAGTTCACAAATAGAGATATAAGAGGGAGAGGGATGAAAGAGAGAGCGAGAGAGAGAAAGGGGTGGGCGCAACGAGCGGATATGAGAATACATGTTAATAACATTGCAATCGAGACTCGACATTGCAAATACCTAGTGTCTTTGAAAAGTGTTCCAGTTTGCTTTCGTTTCATAGAAAAATTGTTGAAAACAGATATAAGTTTTAAGATTACAACAGCAAAAATGATTAAAGATTTAAAGATTAAACAAAAATCTCATTCGATATTGTTGAAAAGGAATTCTATAGCCAAATAATATAATGGTTATTGTAGACTTCATAGATATTTACACACAACTGATTATTCCATTCTGGCTTTTTATAAATAAATTAGTCAGTTGATTCCTAGGACACCAACAAGTAAGGATCCTAATGAAAATACCCCCAAAAAAAAAAAAAATGAATACATAAATAAATATATATATATATAATCCAACTGTGCTCCAGCAGTGTGGATGATTGGAAAACATTTTAGATCATGGTTGAAACAGCTTTTCGCATCTCATCCCTCATGAATAATGGAAAACAAAAAAGACTGACCTATGCTATCATTAAAGCGTACAATCTTTTACAGCGAACAGCATCTCACGGAAATTTTGTCTAATTTTGCTA
The DNA here is from genome assembly GCA_037976565.1 of Mesocentrotus franciscanus. Taxonomy (NCBI): domain Eukaryota; kingdom Metazoa; phylum Echinodermata; class Echinoidea; order Camarodonta; family Strongylocentrotidae; genus Mesocentrotus; species Mesocentrotus franciscanus. Next base: position 18,301,641 of record CP137669.1, on the reverse strand, counting down.
ATGGGTTCATCTACCGTGCTGTTTGTCTGCACGTTGCCACAGTTACATTGTATGTCAATACATCCCTCATGAATCTTTCTTTCATACATCCAATTCATGAATCTTTCTCTCTCTCTTCCCCTCTATCCCATTCTCTATAGCTCTCTCATCCGCACCCCATACATACACCATTGTACTCTGTATACAAGCAGTCGCTATAGGAACTGATTTTTATGCTGTGTGTATACTCGTCGGTGATGCCTCGATAGTGAGCTGGAGCGGAATGAAATTAAATTGATGAAGTTTTATTATAAATAATCATTTTCAATATGCACGGATGGGGTAGTGGCATTATCGAATGTTAAATAGCTGACTGAGATACCAAGGAGAAAGACTTGCGACATACCAGGCATTAGCATATATAATACTTTTATAAATATGTCATATTGGTATATACATGTACATAAGCACACATGAAAATCATATTTAATCTTTGGGCACATAATGTTCATACGTTATTATTTAAAAACTATGGTATGGATTTGGTTAATGCTCCATAAATAAACATTTGTATCTGCACGAAAATTTTTCCTGTAAATAACATAAATTTTAATTTTTTGGATGGCCAACTCAAAAAAATTGCGCATTATGCCCATTGGCTCATTATTTCCATTATACATAGAAGTAGAATTCTATATTCTGCAGGGACAATGTGCATCAAAAATATCAAAAGTAGATTATTTTATACAGTGCGTGCATTTTAATAAATGTTTTATTATATTTCCATTCAGACATGATAACTTCTATTCCTTAATAAATCAATACATATAATGTACGATAATTTGATCTCATCATTTTTTTTATCCATCAAGAAAGTTCTCGATAATACTGTCCACGTTTTTTCTTTTTTCTTTTTCTTGAAACCACTCCATTTATTTATTAATGCGTTAATAAAAAAGATGTTGTATTGCCATTTGCGACCGACCCAAAAATCTTGAAATCTACGGTCGGCTTTTTAAAAAAGTTTTATTTTTTACCGTTTTTTAGAAAAAAAATGTTCAATGAATAGAAAAATATGTATTAAAGCATTCAAAACTGAGAAATATCAGCCCAATAGGGAGAGAAAAAAAAAAAAGTTTCCGACCGACCGACCGACCCATGTTTTGGCACCTAAAGGGCAATACAACATCTGTTTTTTGTAGGCGTTAACACTAGATCATGAATGTTTGATACAGTGTCTAGGAACTGTGACAAAGAGATACCACACATTATACTTAATCATGAATGTTTGATGCAGTATCTATAGGAACGGTGACAAAGAGATACTATTATACTAAATCATGAATGTTTGATGCAGTATCTATAGGATCTGTGACAAAGAGATAGTACATGTACACTGGCAATTTCCGTGATAAGAATAAAGAGATTCATTATCGTATACCAACACAATCATGTATACACAGGAGTACTCTGTACATGACCACTATTGAAATCGAAAAAGTTGTTTATAAAGGTCAGTGGATGGATTTGAATTTTCTTCTTTAGTTTATGCGTACGCAGTCAAAACATCGACATCTTAATAATAATTCAATTATAGATGCATTCCTATTTAATGATGTCTGTTTTTCCTTCAAATTGCTTGCTAAGGACATACACTTCAAACATAATTATAGAGGACAAGAAAGCTATAAACGTTCATCACATTGCTCCATGCTTGAGCGATGCTAGAGGGCTGAGATGCTCTCCAGGGTATTCTTTTCCCCCTTCTTCTCCCTACGACGTTGAAATCAACACAGACGATTTTCATGTCACGTAGCAAAGCGCGGGAAAATTGATATCTTGTGGGACATCCTTGAGTATAGGATGTAGTTATGTGTTACACTGGAGTGTGAGGAGGACAAGAAACTCCTTAACTCGTAATCTCGCTCACAAATCAAACGACTTATCTCGAATATATATCAAGGACATTTATAAGCACTCTGAAATTAGCGTTCAGGAAACGAAAGTGCAGACACGTATACGGGCTCACTTTTATCAGATGTATCAGGTACGCGGCGCCTTAAGCTGCGATTTTAAGACAATACATCGACCGTTGTGTTTTAGTAGATATGAAATGTTTCATCTTTCTATTTGTTGCGTCCTGCGTATTATAGTATAGTAATAATGACTGCTATGAGAGGCATAGTTGTTTTTATTGCTTTTTTGTTTTTATAATCAAGTTTGTTTACGCTAACAAGGTTCTATGTTGATAAACTTCAACTGGGTAGCTTAGTTGGCCATTGAGATTGCACACATATCCCTATGCAGTCTGTACGTGCATTGCGCGATCATGCCAAATTGTTCAATGAAATAAATTTCCAAATCGAGATTCAAACCTTTATTGCTTGTGATCCTGAAGGTGATACTCAAAAAATGACGTGTCATATAAAAGAGCAGGTTTATCTCTATATTTCCAAAGGAGCGTCATCTCGTCATTACATGTAGATCTAGGCCTAGCTACAATCGAGATCGCCGGTCGTCTGCGCTGCGCTATGCAATTAAAAAACCTAAAATGTAGCGACTAAATCATCGCACAAAATATGTAAGGTGTCCAAGCTCGCACAAAGACAATTTTAACACGTAAACCAATGGGGATCGCAGGAGGATGACGATGAGAGTACAAACTTTTAACTATTCCCTGTGGGCTATTGCTATGCCCTGTGAGTGGGGCATGGTTTGAAATCACGACTCCAATTTCGACCAATCAGATGGCTAGATTTCTAAAGTGAGGTATATAATAATATATATCCTTCCAATGCATATCTTAATGCTGACTCGATCGATTGTGTACATGATATCACGAACTCATATATAAGTAATTTCATGAGGCATGATAGTACTGACGAATATGAGGATTATATAATGAATATTTCATTAAAAAAAACTGAAAATTGTAATATTTGCTTTATACAACTATACACAAGCTCATTTAACATACTAGCGCAAGTCTTTTACAAACAATTTCCCTGATTTTTATACTCTCTTGTCGTGATATAAATTATATTACTATTAGTACTATTAATAATACTGTTATTACTACTATTTCGTTTCTTTGTTATTGAAAATCTTGAAGAGTGATATAATTTTTTTTTACATTAAATGGCTTGAAAACACATTGATAATCTTTGACGACTTCTTATAGACAACAAAAATAAGACACACACACTTCATAATGTCTGATAGGTGTTTTTAAACACAACTATTCATAATTCTTTTTGAACACATTGCTTATAAAGTCATGATGGCTGAAAAAGCATAGATTTGTATTTTCTTTTTATCATTGTTGTAATTATTTTAACGATTTGACTCAACTAGAGCAAAAATTCAACCCTCTGTTCGTCGTTGAATCATGGACTTGTATTCAGCATGTGTCGAGATTTTTGAGTATAGGCCTATCTAAAGAATTAGATCTTCATAAGTAGGAAAATTGGAAAATATGGCATTAACAACTGTTTTACAAATCTACTCCAGCACTTTAAAATAGAAATGATCTTTAGCCTATGATAGGTTTTTCATATTAATTCAACCAACCACATGGAAGAACGATTTCGTTCCATAATATAAATGATTGGTTTAATAAACTTTTAATAATTTAGGGAATAAAACAAAAACACAACCTATGTACTATTAATGATGCTCGCTAAATATTATTTTGTGAATATAAAATCAGGAAGGATCTTTCAACAGCATAAATGCTTGGCGGCAATAACCCATTTTAGTTGATAACTTGGCTATTACAATCTTTGTTAATTGTTCATAAAATGAAAACTTGCTGGTTGCTATTGAGTACACTAGATTATCACATCCAAGGCCAACGGAGGAAGTTAGAGCAATGATAATTGAGGCACACGCTTTCGCCATTAATTAGTGAAAATAACGCTGGATCACCAATTACTTTTTATTTGGAGGTATTTTAACCAGGGTAGGTTATTACAATGATGATGATTGATGAAAATGAAAATATTGGCCGTAAATATTTGGGTAGTATTTTGGGTAGGTCAGCTTTGACGTACCTAAAGTAAAGGGGATGGGGGAACTCTGATAGTCTTTGTGATCGGGGTAGAAATCAGTAGGACATAGGGCAAAATGTAGATGAGGATAGTGATGATGATGATGATGATGATGATTTTTATTATTATTATCATTATTATTATTTTCATTATTTTTTAGTTAATATTATTGATAATTATAATAATAAAAACATTAATGTCATTATTGATTGATATAATATTTTCATTGAAATCATGTGGATGTTTGTAATATATAGTAGTAATAAAGTATAAATTACTTAACCTGTAATCATTGTCGTTGGATTTGATACTGTTCAAATAATGAAAATTGTCTTCAATATAATTATGTATACATACTTCAAAGTATTATTAATAGGAGATGCGCAATCATTGGCCATGTGCATTTTGTGTTGTTATCAAAAGGACATCGAAGGTTCATGACGAGACAACACTCGTAATTAAATCGCTCATCAAGGAGCGTTTATTAATGTCGGAAATTATACATTAATGGGTACCGGAACGTGGAAAAGTTAACAATTTCCTGAAAACTTTACAGACTTTTACATTTTGAGTTAAAATGGTAATACTTCATTTAAAAAAAGTCCTTGTCACAATTTTAAATAGTACCTCCAACTAGTAGATTGTGTCTTAAAACGATAGTTGTATTTTCCCCCTTATTTTAGCCATGTACTAAGTTGGATTTATAAAGAAGATAGAGCACACCTCCTATAAAACAGTATACAATGCTATTTATTATATTCCGTCGTGTACAATTTGCACATTTAAATCCGAAATGTTTTTAAAGAGCAATTCTGCAGTTATCGATATCTTTGCCATATCGATAACGACAATATAACTGCTTCCGTATTGAGACAGAAATCTAATTTTGATAATGATATGACGTGGTTACCTTAGCGACTTGAGCCACACTTTTCTTCTCGCTTTTTAACTCGCTCCACTGAGTCGACTGAGCTGTGAGTTGAGTAAATTAATTGTCACGATGATGGTGCAATGACACTTATCATCCAACCACTCTGCATTGTTCCCCCCTTCCATCTCGCCCTTACTGTCGAGATGGCACCATGTATCCTTGTCATTGTCATGGTAACTATGAAAACTGAACTTCATCAGGAGATTACCACCATTTGAGATGGCAGCACGCTTCTACCAGACCTGCCTGAGTCTCAGTAAGCCCATCAATTTATACTTAGAGCTCCACTAAATCTATTGATAAATCATTAAACAAGCATGAGGTGATTAACTTGCAGCTTCTGTAACTAACGTGCTTATTCATTAGCCTGTTTCTAAGAAAATCTCTTTCCCTAAAAATCTTATATGTTGTATCCATACGTGCAAACATGTCAATCGAGTCTTCGACTGTTGGAAGATAGTTCCTTTCTACTATAATAGCTCACATCTACAGAAAAGAATCTCTCTTTTT
>CP137669.1:18265110-18295672 GCA_037976565.1 Mesocentrotus franciscanus | reverse complement strand
TTAAAGGTATTACAAAGTGTTGGTAAAAATATTGAATTCCTCTGAAACTGTTTGATCTTATAAAAAGATGTTATAGGAATATTTTTAACCAATCTCCACTGCTGAAATACAGATATTTTTTTAGTAAATTAAACAGTAATTAATAAATCAATTATTAGTTCCAAGCTGCCTGTATATAAAACAGCCCCTGGTGTTGTTTACTAGCGCCATCTACTGTCGTACATGGTCCTTGGTATAATCGATGTTGAAACTGTGTTACGTCTCGGCGCAAGCCTCGACACCGCGGTGACCTCGCTGAGCGGGAAGGGACTGTATTCGCATGGCTTATATCCATGGTACAGTGTGTGTCTGTGTAGTGTATGAATCAGATACACATCTCCGTTGCCGTTCAATATGCACAATGCATAGACCTACGTGATTAGTAGGTCCATGGTAAACCGTCTCAATCTAGTCTCAGCTTCGACTGATACAGCTCTTGGATCTATATACATGTATAATAGACAAGTTTCCAGTAGGCCTACGGGATACATGAACTCTTATTATTTGTTCAATTCTTATGTCTGAAATGTATTCAGGAAAGAATATCGGAAAGAAAGCAATATGAAAATGAATGACCACAAAATCGTTCAGATATAGGCCTACATGTAAGAAATACAAGAAATATGTCTATCTAGATAGTCTCCTCTCTTTCTCTCTGTCTCTCTCTGTCTCTCTCTGTCTCTCTCTTTATTTCTCTCCCTCTCCTCTCTCTTTCCTAAAACACGGTAGTTTGTTTGGCGCTAGTTCAGAATCATATCTAGACTTCGACCCTAACTCCGGCGTGAAGATACCCTACTAAAACATACCAAAAATCAACTAAATCTTCATCGATTGTTCAAATAATGGTCATGATTTAAAAGCCGTTATGTTTCTTACCTGTTTTTGTCAATTTTCTTATCTTTTGAGGAGTATTTTTCTGAAAAATGAACACTTTAGTATACACTTTCTCACAGGTTTCACGGCAAACCGCTGCACAATACATGGTGGGTTGCGTGCGGTCGAGCGCCTGCGTGAAGTTATCTACCGTAATACTTAGGGTATCTCCACCCCGGAGTTACGGGTCGAAATTTGGATATGATTCTGAACTAGCGTCGTTTGTTTTCCTGTACCGTTTGGATTATAACCAATTATATTTCACCGCGTCTCTCTCTCGATCTCTCTCGAAATATTATAGGCCCTTATTATCATTGTCATATATATCATCCTCATCTACATGCATAACCCAAACCCACAAAAATATATGGTCACTTCACGAAAATGAGAATTTCTATCGTTTTTGTGATTATATCATTATCCTTGTCATATCATCAACATCTACATAACAGTCAAAAAAACAAATATGATTCTTAATTTCACGGTAATGAGAACGTATATCGTTTTTGTGGTTATTATCCTTGTCATTATATCATCCAAATAAAATTCAAACATGGTTTATTTCTAATTCGATACCAGTGATTTACAAATGTTGCTGAAATGACATGTTTTTCCGGGATTTGACCACCGAAATACAATTCAAACGTGGTTTATTTCTAATTCGATACCAGTAATTTACAAATGTTGCTGAAATGACATGATTTTCCTGGATTTTTCGCACTTTTTTTAAACAATTTATACTTTTGTATGCGTAATTTGTTGGAAAATGACTCATTCCCAAATTTACAGACGGGCAAAAAATATGCTTATTTAGAAGCATTCATGTCAGGACCTGCGAAACGGCGGTGCTCGGGGGGTGGGGCTCGAACCCCCTCACCTTTGAGTAATAGAAAGAAAGAAAGAATAGCGACCTGCCAGTGTCACAAATGAGATATCAAAATATGCATGCTCATCTGACCGTAATTTATTGCCTGAAACCCTGAGCTTCTTGGTGCTTCGCCCCCTGGACCCCACACCTATTAGTAAACTGCCTGTGTCACAAATAAGGTATCACAATATGCTCATCTGACTGTAATTAAATGCCTAAAACCCTTGAGATTCCGGGCTCTGCCTGGACCCCATCAGGGCCCTAAGGCCAGCCATCTAACCATAATTTCTTGCCTAGAGCCCCTGAGCTTATGGGGGCTCCGCCCCCTGGACTCCACGCCTATTAGTAAACTGCCTGTGTCACAAATAAGTTATCACAATATGCTCATCTGACCGTAATTAAATGCCTAAAAACCTTGAGATTCCGGGCTCTGCCCTGGACCCCATCAGGGGCCCTAAGGCCAGCCCCTGGATGCTCATCTAACCGTGATTTCTTGCCTAAAGCCCCTGAGCTTGTGGGGGCTCCGCCCCCTGGACCCCACGCCTGTTAGTAACCTGCATGTGTCACAAATAAGTTATCACAGTATGCTCATCTGACCGTAATTAAATGCCTAAAACCCCTGAGCTTCCGGTGGCTCGGCCCCTGGATCCCATCAAGGGCGCTACGACCGGCCCCTGAATGCTCATCTGACCGCGTAATTTATTCCCTCAAACCCCTGAGCTTCTGGGGGTTCCGCCCCCTGTACCCCAAGCCAATTAGTAACCTGCAGGTGTCACAAACTAATAAGGTATCAAAATATGCTCATCTGACCGTAATTGAATGCGTAAGACCCTGAGCTTCAGGCGCGTAGCCAGGGACGGTGGGGGCAGTCGCCACCCCCAAAAAGGCCAACAGAGAGAGAGAGAGAGAGAGAGAAAAAATAAGAGGACGTAGGAAGAAAAAGGAAAAGGAGTCGAGAACGGTACAACGAATCGTCTCCTCTCTAATAATTTAATGAAACGTCAAAGCTTGGCGCTTCGCGCGCGAGAGAGGAAACTGAATCGAGAACGGTACAACGAATCGTCTTCTTTCTCTAATAATTTAATGAAACGTCAAAGCTTCCCCGCTTCGCGCGGGAGGGGAAATTTAATTCAGACAAGGATTAAGAGTCGAGAACGGTACAACGGATCGTCTTCTTTCTCTAATAATTTAATGAAACGTCAAAGCTTGGGTGAAACTGAATTCAGACCAGGATTTAGAGTCGAGACGGTACAACGAATCGTTCCTCTCTCTAATAATTTAATGAAACGTCAAAGCTTCCTTCGCGCGGGGGAACTGAATCGAGAACGGTACAACGAATCGTCTTCTTTCTCTAATAATTTAATAAAGTCAAAGCTTCCTTCGCGCGGAGGTAAAATTTAATTCAGACACGGATTAAGAGTCGAGAACGGTACAACGGATCGTCTTCTTTCTCTAATAATTTAATGAAACGTCAAAGCTTCCGGGGCAGAGGCGGCTCCGGGGGCAGGGGGCACAGTGCCCTCCCACTTTCAAGAACCCCAAAGTGCCCCTTTTTACATAGGAAAATGTCCTTTAACTTTGTAAAAGTGCCCCTTTTACATAGGAAAAGTGCCCCTTTACTTTGACAAGTGCCCCTATTAATTTTAAAGTGCCCTTCCCTTTCCACCTCTGATAAGTGCCCCTTTTATGTTGACACTTACCCCTTTTCCTTCAACAAGTTCCCATTTTCCTTTGCAATATTCTCATAAGTGCCCTTTTTAATCTCTAGTAAGTGCCCCTTTTCAGGTACGAGAAGCGCCCTTTTCACTTTTGATAAGCGCCCTCTTCACCTCTGATAACTGTCCTATTCAAATCTGAGAGGTGCCCCTTTGCTTTGACAGGTGCCCCCTTTCCTTTGTAAGAAGTGCCCCTTCCTCTTTTAATAACTACCCCTTTTAACTCGGATAAACGCATCTTATCTTTTCACATGTGCCCCCTTTCCTTTCTAATAAGTGCCTCTTTTCCTTATGATAAGTGCCCCATTAAAAGAGCCCCTTCTCATAAATGCCCCTTTTACCTATGAAAATAGTTCCTTTTCATTCTCATAATAAGTGCCCTTTTTCATCTCTTGTAAATGACCCTATTCAATTCTGAGAGATACTCGTTTTACTTTGACAAGTGCACCTTCCCTCCTGATAAGTGCTCTTTTCATCTCTAATAAATGCCACTTTTATTTTGACACGTCCCCTTTTCCTTCCTAATAAAAGCTCTTTTTCCTTCTTATAAGTGCCCCTTCCCCTTCTCATGATTACCTCTTTTCATCTCTGATAAGTGCCTCGTTTATTTTAGCATGTGCCTCTTTTTCTTTTTAATAAGAGCCACTTCCCTCTTCTAATAAATGCCCCCCTTTCACCTCTGATAAATGCACCTATTAAAATCTGATCGGTGCCCCTTTTTCAACAAATGCACATTTCCCTTTATTATTAGCGCCCATTTTCATTCTCATAAGTGCCTCTTTTCATATATGGTCAGTGCCCCTTTTCAGATGCGATAAGTGCTACTTTTCACCTCTGATAATTACCAGTTTAACAATGATACGTGCCCCTTTTCTTTCTAATAAGGAACCTATCCCTTTTCATAAATGCCCCTTTTCACTTCTTATAAAAGCCCCTATCAAAATCTGATGGGTGCCTCTTTTCCGTCGACAAATGCCCATTTTCCATTCTCATAAGTGCCTCTTTGTTTAGGTGTAAGAAGTGCTCCATTTTCACCTCTGGTAATTAGCCTTTGTACTTTGACACGTGCTGCTTTTCTTTTCTAATCCCTTTTATCCCTTTTGGTAAGTGTCCCCTTTTCCTCTCATTATTAAACGTGCCCCTAATTTCCAGCGACTAAGAGCAATTTCCCCCAAAGCTCGCTCGCTACGCTCGCTCGCATCATAGATGTTATAATTATGTTACTTATCAAAGGCCTTTTCAGTCTTCCGTTATGAGAATGTGTTTATAATCCCATCAGGATTGGGGTTTTCCTCTTTATAAGATGTACCGGTAATTTTTCGCGCTGCGACCTCACAAATCTTTAAAATTTTCCTCGCTCGCTTTGCTCGCTCGCAAGTGAATTTTCAGACCATAGCATCCAACTGCAAAGTATGATGCTTAACCAATATCTTATATGATGTATAAAGAGAAACAAATATTAAAATCACCCCTGATAATGTAATCACAATATAGGGGTATATACCAATGTTTAAAAACTTGTATCTTTTCGCTTTGAGATTTCCCTTTGAAGGTGCCCTTTTTTCCAGAAAGTGCCCTTTTTTGTTGGTGCCCCCCCCTTTGGAAGTCGCTCCGCCGCCTCTGTCCGGAAGTGAATCGAGAACGGTACAACGAATCGTCTTCTTTCTCTAATAATTTAATGAAACGTCAAAGCTTCGCGCTTCGCGCGAGAGGGTTGAAACTGAATTCAGACAAGAAATAAGAGTCGAGAACGGTAGAACGCATCGTCCTCTTTCTCTAATATTTAATGAAACCTCAAAGCTTCCGCGCTTCGCGCGGGAGGGGGAAACTGAATTCAGACAAGGATTAAGAGTCGAGAACAGTACAACGAATCGTCTTCTTTCTCTAATTTAATGAAACGTCAAAGCTTTCGCGCTTCGCGCGAAGGGGACTGAATTCAGACAAGGATTAAGAGTCGAGAACGGTACAACGAAAGATCGTTCCTTTCTCTAATAATTTAATGAAACGTCAAAGCTTCTGCGCTTCGCGCGGGAGGAGGAAATTTAATTCAGACAAGGATTAAGAGTCGAGAACGGTACAACGAATCGTCTTCTTTCTCTAATTTAATGAAACGTCAAAGCTTCCAGGGAAGTGAATCGAGAACGGTATAACGAATCGTCTTCTTTCTCTAATAATTTAATGAAACGTCAAAGCTTCCGCGCTTCGCGCGAGAGGAAACTCAATTCAGACAAGGATTAAGAGTCGAGAACGGTACAACGAATCGTCTTCTTTCTCTAATAATTTAACGAAACGTCTCAAACCCAAAAATACGGTCCTATCACGCGAATGAGAACTTCTATCGTTTTGGTGATTATTATTATCCTTGTGATATCATCCTCATCTACATGCCCCCAATAAAAAAATACGGCCCTTTCACGCGAATGACATCTTCTATCGTTTTGGTGATTATTATCCTTGCCATACATTATCATCCTCATTTACATGAACCACAACCAAAAAAGGGATAATCATCAGAATATTCATGATGGATTCCGATTTATCAAATTGTCTCCGATGTATTTCAGCGTTATATTGCGAAGAAGAACAAGAATGTATGTCAATACATCCAGTGGCGGATCCAGGGCCCAGGCCCCAGGCCCTCCCCTAGCAAAAAAAACAGGTAAAAACACCCTTTTTGAAGAAAAAAAGAAGATGGGCCCCCTCCCCTGGCGCCCAAGGGGTGGGGGATGCCCCCAAAAAAAAAAAGTGTGCTCACTACCCCTGGCGCCCAAGGGGGGGTGGCGGTGGAAAAATAACTCTTCCCGGATGGAAAACCTTTTTCGGGTGCCAAAAAAATTGTGCTCACAACCCCCACTGAGCAAAAAATCGACCGGCACGATTTTCAAATTTTTCGCACGAAGTGGGCGCCTTTTTAGGCCCCTCCCTTGCCGCCGGCTGGATCCGCCCCTGAATACATCTACATTACTTTATCTTTTCACTTGACAGTGGACAGTGCCATTCTCTCAGTTTGAGAAATGGGTAAGAAGGTCCAATGTCAACTTGAAGATTATCAGTCTGGACAGCAAAAACAAATGCTTTTCAATATGCGTTTAGTGGGCATACCATAATGGCATTAAAAAATAGTGTGAATTGTTCTACTCACCAGGCCGCATAATAATAGGCCTATCAAATTTGAAAGTTAGATTATTTCGAGCTTCACAATAATATGCAGTTGTTGTTTTTATTTTTATTGTATTTGTGTGCATCCAATTCACTTAGGGCTTAGGCCCAATCTCAATTCAGAAAAGAGAGAAAGAAAGTTTGAGATAAAGAAAGATGAATGAGAAATAATTGAGAGAGATAGGTCGAGAGAGAGAGGGAAGAGAGAGAGAGAGAGGGGAAGAGAGAGAGGAGAGAGAGAGAGAGGGGGTGAGAGGGAGAGAGAGAGTAACAGGATAGTGAGGGATCAATAGAGAGAGAGAGAGAGAGGGATAGTCAGGAGAGAGTGAGAGAGAAAAGGGATACAGAGAGAGAGAGAGAGAGAGAGAGAGTGCAAGCATGTGGAGATCGAATTCGAGAGGGAAAAGGTGAAAGGGGTACAGAAAGAAGAGAGAGAGAGAGAAATAGTGAGAGAAAGAAAGAGGAAGGGGATGAGTGATAAATTAAAGAGAGAAGCGATGAGAGAGAGAGAGAGAGAGACAGAAATATACATCGAAGAGAAATAAATAGAGAAAGAGTAGAATGGTATGGGGTAGAGAAATAAAGAGAGAGGAGAGGGAGAGAGAAGGGATAGAGAGAGAGAGAGAGAAGGGATAGAAGAGAGACAGAGAGAGAGAGGAGAGAAGAGAGGGAGAGAAGGGATATCGAAGAGAGAGAGAGAGAGAGAGGAGGGAGATGAGAGGGATATAGAAGCGAAAGAGAGAGAGAGAATATCAAGTGAGAGTAACATAGGTCCACGGCTATAGAAGAGAGACTCTCTTTCTATAGCCGTATAGTATACATTATATACGGAAAGGGAGATATTAGTCCAAAACACGTGTAGCAATTCACGAATCACTGACCTCTCTGACCTCTACCCGAGGTCCGAGTGGCAGAACAACATTCCTCAATAAGGGATGATCTCAAAATAAGAATGTGCAGTACATGATTGACTGTTGGGGAAAACGTCAAGTCGACCTAATTATTGATTATTAAATCTTTGTTTGTATGATTAAACGTATCTTCTTCTTTTTTAAATAAAGAAATAAAAATAAATAATGTTACGTTCTGTCTATAAATGATTACCCAAAACTGTCCCTGTACAACGACTTTGCGGGGTATATTGAGATCATCCCCGAAATACATGTGCTCAGAAAATGCAAGCCTGGGATGCGTCTTCGGGCCAAGCCAACGCACATACTATACTACACTGCACTGGGCCTGGGATCAATGCCAGCGTGTCAATGCACAATCACTCCCACAACATACAGACACGGCCCGTTCGTTCACAGAGCTGGCGAAACAGCATAGCCGAGTCATAACAAATGCATTTCAATTTGAAAACACAGAAACGATTAAGAGATGGAAATGGAAAAATAAGTTAAAGAGAACAACACTGAATATTCCGGCAGGACTGAGCATGAAATGCATAGATTTACGTACTGAATTAAGTACAGTAATTGCAGTAAAGATGGCGGCCTGATCGATTATAAAATTATATATTACGATTACAGTGTACAGACAAGTATTTTTCTTTTTAATTAACGAGACAGAATAAAAATCATACACTAAGGCAACTTGACTTTAAAAAATTATCTTCATGATTATATATATTTGATTAGTCTGGTAATATGATTTGGTGTCAAAACATGTTAATTATTACACTTTGACAATAGTGTTATATATGTGTTATGCTCTTCAGATGACATGTAAATTTTCGAACTGAGAGGGAGCTATACCAAATTTACCGGGAGCACCGGTAAATTTTTTTATTTTAAAATTTTTTTTCTCCAAATCAAAAGTGTTTTAGAGCCCAATTTTGTTAGAGTTGAGTGTTCTAACACTAGGCTTCACAATGATAATGAAAATTTTAAATTTCATGATCCACAAAAATTGAAATATTCCCAAAACTTTGTATTACCTTTAAGATTGATACTGTTAAATTTCTTGGTGTACTTATAAGTAGTAATGCATTAGGATACACACATAGATTGTTTAATATAGGTAAAGTTTCTAAATGTATTGGTATACTATATAGACTGAAAGATACAATTCCTGCATCCTCTTTGATATTGTTATATAATGCATTTATGATGTCACATCTAAATTATTGTATTGTTGTATATGGGGTAATAGCAATCACACAAAATTTGATACATTATTTAAACTATATACAAAAGAAAGCCCTCAGGATATGCTTAGGTAGTCATTATCGTACTCACTCTGCCCCATTGTTTATGAAATTGAAAACACTGAATATATATATTTGACTTGTATTTTTATTCAATTGCCCTGCTTGGATTCTTTATTAAAAAAACTACCGCAAAATATTTCGAGAATGTTCACTTTGAATAATGATGTTCATAATTATAATACTCGTGGGTGAGACTCGTTTCATTTTGGCCAGTAAAGACAAATATATATTTGAAATCTGTGAGAAACAATTTTCCTGTAATTTGGAACTCAATATACCTCCTGAAATATCCTCATGCAAGTCTTTAACATTATTTAAAAGAAACTTGAAGCACCATCTTATATCTAAATATCAATGATTCTAAAACCAATAATTACATTACACAACGTTACCTATAACTGTTTTCAAAACTTATGATTTTGTAATGATTACTTCCATTTGTATTACCTGCCGTGAACGATGTCCCTGTCATGTTTTGTCATGTATGTGTCTTTTTTAGTTTTGTTTGTATAAGTAAATCTCTTAACTACTCTTCGGGAACTATGCCTCCACAAGGCCATTTTGGCCCTTTTTTTTTAGTTCCCTATTTTCATTTTCTTATATTGCAAATGCTTATTATTGTATATATCTTTGTATTGTTTTTATTAAAAATGGAAATGAATAAAACGAATTGAATTGAAATTTGTACTACAGTTGCCCAATTGCATAAATAATTTGTGGTCTTCTGGGGTAACGGTTTCGCATAAAAATGAAATAGATTTATAAACTAATATATTTTAGTATAGGTTTTCCCGCCCAATTTCATCAGAGTTGCATCCGATTTAACGATGCGATCATTCAATTTCGAGCGAATTTGAATGATCACCGAGATCAACATACAAAAAGCTAACTAGTTCATTCAATTTGATTGTATAAGCATGCGATTTCATGATTTTCTCACATAAACGTGTAAAAAGCGCGTTCAAATTAAAAAAGCAAGTAAATGCATTCAAATTCGCACCTGCACCGCCGCGATGAACGTTAAGGTATTCAAATTCACGAATAGGCAATCATTTATAGCATTTGGGCAGTCTTTTTTGTTTAATGTTAATATTCTTTGCAATCTGCATCTTTTTGTATAAATTATTCAAACTTTATGTACCTTGAAATTGACCTTTGCCTTATATTGAAATATCTCATTCCTCTGACAAACCGTATTCGAAGCAACTCGGAGCTCGTATAAATCCACTTTAATTCATACGCATACATTCATTTATACATGACTATGGCGGTGGCTCAAGGAGAGTAAATGCATACCTCGAATACGGACAGAGCTAGCTCAGCTATTTATATAAAATATGATTAAAATAAACATTATGAAACTGTAATAATAAAAATGTAATTACATAATTAAAAACAATGAAAAAGGGTTAATATGACGTGAAAAAATTGCGGTACTGAGAATTACATAGAACTAATTCGAACGTTCAAAGTTCGAAGGTGTGTGCCCACAAATGAAATTGAAATTGGTATTAAGGATGAAATTGAACGTTTATCCAGCTGGCGCGAAATTGAATGACAACTTCGCGTCATTAAATTGAATGGATTTCTCTCTAAATTGAATGAAATAAAATTCAAAAGGAATGATATAAAACGAAATTGAAAGCTCAAAGAATGAAAATGAACCATGAGAGCACAGAGTTGACGAAAATCGTTCGAACTTGAACGCCTATTCATGAATTCGAATGCAACTCTGATGAAATTGGGCGGGAAAACCTATATTATTGAATAAATGAGTTACAATAAGTTGCTCCCCTGTTATATATTTTTCATCAAATATAATGTTTACCTTCTCAGGCATCTCAGCTATGATTTTCCCTCATTGACAAGTAAAGGTTTTGTTATTAAATTAAAAAATCTTTCCAAGTAATGATTGGTGCATGGCCGGAAATGTACAACTTCGCCTGGTACGTCATATTTTCAAGAAAATGGCTGCGCCCATGTCATGCTAACCGGGCATTACACCATGCCAAGAATATCTTCATTGTCTCTCAGTACACTTTAGTAAGGAATATTGTACATCAAAGGGCAAGAATACGTCTCTTTGTTTAGAATACACACACTTATTCTTTGGGGTGAGGTTTCCTTTAATTCTATATTGTTATCTATATAGTGTGTTCATTTTAATAAAGTAAAATTGTTATCATAAGTTAAAAGTGTCTTAAAAACAAATGTGCCCATGCATGTAGGCCTATACAAGGCACGTGACGACTGTCAGAGTAATGCAAAATGAATCTTTTGTTAATGAATTTGGGATTGGGGTGACCCGGTCGAAGCTTTTTGTCTGTTAAAAGGGTTGTGACTAAAAAACGCTGGTCTAGGCTAGCTCTTCGCTAGCGGTTTTATTGTGTCACCAGGTAATGATTCACAAATCCCCGACTTATCTTCTTGATATTATTTTTTCTTACATACCCGGTAGAAATCTCCGCTCCTCAACAAAGAATTTCATGACTGTCCCTACCACATCAACCCAAACGTATGGTTCTCGTGCTTTTTCAACGGCAGCGCCTGTCTTGTTGAACCAGGGGCGGATCCAGCCGACGGCAAGGGAGGGGGCCGAAAAAGGGGTCTACTTTTTGCCTCCGAAAATTGAAAATTGGAAAATCGTGCCGGTCGATTTTTCGCTGTGGGGGGGGGGTAGTGAGCAATTTTTATTTTTTTTTTACCACCCCCTTGAGCGCCAGGAGGGCACATCTTCTTTTTTTCTTTTTTCTTTTACAAAAAAGGGTGTTTTTACCTGATTTTTTCGAGGAGGGGCCCGGGCCGGCTTCCCCTGGATCCGCCACTGTGTGGAACCAACTTCCTGACCAGCTTCAAGTTGTTGGGAGCACTGACGGCGTTGGAAGAGCCCTGAAAACTTATTTGTTTTCGAGGGTTTCCTAGAGCTGCTTTGTCCTTTTGCTGGTTAGGAGGTTTGTTCGACATAATGGGTGTCTGTTTCTTGAATTTGTAATATGTAATGTCAAATAGTTCTACTTAAGTGTAATTTTATAGGTGAATTGGTTTACTTTCCCATAAATATTTTGTCATTTGCTTATCTACTTTGTTATTTATTATGTTGATTATATATTCAAATTTGTCATAATTGTAAAGCGCATATAGAAATTTTCAATTTATTATGCGCTTAATAAATATTCTCTATTATTATTATTATTTATTTATTGAAATTAATCGTGAAATTCCATGCTTGCGTGTAAATAAGAAATACACCGCCGGGAGACCATGCAGGCCAACGAGCTGTAGCTAGCTGACACCTCCCCCCCCCCCACACATACCACGCTTTGAAGGGGCGTTTCAAGGAACCTGTAACAAACGGGTAGCGTTAAAGCCGTGATCACGAGAAAGGGGGAGGAGACAAAAAGTGACTGAGATGAAACATGAATACAAAAACAATAACATAAATAAATAATTTACAAGGGGGTCACGAGATGCCCCAATCATTTGGAGGAAAAAGGGAGGGAGGAGGGAGCATGGAAAACAAAAGGAAGATGGAAATGAGATAGAACCCTCGATCCCACACCTTCCCACCTACCCTAGATCCGGGGGGGGGTCACTCTAATACAAAAGTGCTACCCACCCGTGTCCATCAACCTCTGAAATGGACCCAATAATGGCATATCGCACCTTTTCTGAAATGACCCTTTTATTAAGAAAACGTCGAAACCTGTGAACCTGAAAAGGCACCCTTTTTTTTGGTGTTTGTGCGATCAGTGCTTGAAAAACACCCCCTTTTAAAGGAAAACGTCGACGACGCCAGACCTGTGAACCTGAAAAGTTACCCTTTTGGGGTTTGTGTGCGATCAGTGCTTGAAAAACACCCCTTTTTGTAGCTGAAAAGATACCCTTTCGACGCTTTTTCTGGACGCGGGTGCGTAGCCAGTCATGTTGGGAGTGACCCCCTGGCCCCTGGGCCTTAGATATGGACATAGTGCAGGTGATAAATACACAAAGATAGGAGAGAGAGTGTGTGTGTGTGTGTGTGTGTGTGAGAGAGAGAGAGAGAGAGAGAGAGAGAGAGAGAGAGAAAGAGAGAGAGGTACCTAACAAATACAAAGGGTGTGGGGTTAACGGAACTCAAACAATATCCTCTTGGCAGATCACCATCATGACTGTGTAACATATTAATATCATAATCTAATAAGTTACTTACTACATGTAGTTATCATGTTTATAATGGATGTGAAACATCCATAATTTGTTCTAATCTCATTACATGTTGTTTATATATTGCATTTTATATTATTGTATTTGAATGTTATATTGTTGTAAATTTTTTTATTGGATGCGAAATAAACTGAACTGAACTGAACTAATAATAAAGGGAAAGTCCACCTTGGTATTAAATTTGTTTTAATAGAAGCAGAAAAATGAGAGGAACGGGTCAGTGAAAAATTGAGCAAAGTCCAAATAAAATAAGAAAGTTATGAATTTTGAAATTGCGAACACTGTGACATATCTCAATCACGAGCTCCTCTCCAGTTTTCTCTGTACATACATAACATTTTATAAACTTTCATTTTCCTCGTTATTGATGACGGAATATATTTTTTTCGATACAGGGGTTGTATAGAAATATATTTGCAATAATTGTATTTAACGTGCATGCATGACTGGTTGAACATTTTCTAGCGGGAAGATAACAATTTACGTTTTTTTTTAGAACAGAGCAAATAGGAGGGGAGCTCGCAAGATACGTCACAGAGTTGATCACAACTTTAACAAAAATGTAATCAAAATGTGCTCAAACTTTCACTGACCTGATCCTCCCTTTGTTCTGCTTCTATTAAAATCAACTTAATATCGGGTTGGACTTCCCCTTTACAGGGTATTATTAAAGGCAGATATAATTAGGCCTAATTCATCCGGGCCAATATGTAACCTGTCTAAGGTGTCAGTGTTTAATTCAATTTCCTTCCCTTTGGTAATTCCTTGTGTGTGTTTTATATTTTTAAAAAAATCGATCTTGTGTGCATGTACAGTCTGAAATGATTCTGGAAAATAAAAGAAGACAAGTGAAGTATTTGATACACAATGGCCTGAAATATTCATCTTTGAGCTTTCCACTTGATATAATTTTGCTGATGTATAGAGGTGGAAGAGATTGAAGAAAAAAGAGAAGGGGGACAATGCCAGAATAAGAAGAGACAAGGAAGTATAATCCAAAGCCTTGGATCGCAATTGAAAATCACAAAGTGACAGGTCAGATTCTTAAAGTAAATGAAGTTATTTTTAAATAATAAATCACATACAGCCATGCAGAAGGGCATCACTTGACGTGTAGTTTACGTCCTTCGGGCTCAGAAGAAGTAATTGTATTGATTTGAAGGGAGAAAAAAACTTGGTCTGTACATTCATTAGTCACTCGACCTATAGTGTTTTTAATTTTAAAAACAATTATGAGAATTTGAACTAGTTCTATTTGTTAACCATGCTATAGAGACTTTAGATAATATTCATATCTTGTTAGATGCATGCAAAGAGCTCTGTATATACTTCAATACCGTCCACTTGAAAATGGAATGCCAAGGGCTGATGGAGATTAATGGAACTCAGTGACCGATTACTGCTAGGCAACAGAGATACATAAGTATCTGAGACAGGCACTCCCTTCAGATTGCTTGGACGACAATGCTTGCCTAAGGTTTCTCTGACATGGGCCCCGTTGCATAAAACTTACAGTAATTGATGGTAACTTTGCCATCAATGGCAACTACCATGGTAACAGGGCTCAACAGCCAATCAAAATCAAGGTTTCGATGGTAGTCCATTGATGGCAAAGTTACTATCAATGGTAAGTTTTATGCAACGGGGCCATGATTTCAATCGATAGGGGCCTTCACAATGCAGAATAGCCACCACCGCACTGCTATGTGGGAAAGTATAGGTCTTCCTCTTGTTCTTTTTTTTCCTTCTCCTTCTCCTCCTCCTCCTCTCCACTCTCCTCCTTTACATTCTTTTTCTTCTTCTTCTTCTTCTTCTTCTTCTTCTCCTCCTCCTCATTCTTCTTTTTCAGAGGGCTATATGCAGAATATAATGAAGATGAAGAGAAGATGAAAGTTCATATTTCCATACTATAATTATGACTCGAGTAGCGATACTAAGAATGGACACATCTATAAAATGGATAATAAAGTTCACACCTTAACTTTCCATTGCTCATGGTTGTGCTCTTATAGTGGTGCATGATTGATTTATCTGGTGGAATATCCACAATATGAAGAGGGTTATTTCAGAGTCTCCTTCATCTGTCACTTCTGATTATAAACGGCTTCCTTCTTTCATTTCTGATGGCACAATATCAGGGCCGTATCCAGCATAATGTAAAAGGGGAGGGTCCAGTTCCCCCAAATCTTTGAAATGCAAAAAATGGGTGTCTTCTGTGACCCCTGGGTCTGCCACTGTTTGTTTGTTTATATATATATATATATATATATAAAGAGAGAGAGAGAGAGAGAGAGAGAGAGAAGAAATATCAAAGGAGATGATTGTGTTCAATCCATTTCTTTCTATTACTATGCCTACATCCAGACCGTTCATTTAATTTTCAGAACATTTAATATGAAATGTGATAAGGTAGTATGCAGAGCACTCCCCCAACGAAACAAAATAGACAAAAGAAAAACACAAAACCATCACATGGATGTAAAATAAATCATGAGGAATTTATAATTATTGATGTCTACAATAATATTTTGGACACATGGGATATTTCTTGTCTTTTTCATGTCTTGGAAGGATGATACCTCAAGGACTTAAAATATCTAATTCAACACTAGAAATACATTTTTGCATGTGTCTCAAATCAATAAGCAATCAGAAATATGCAATGCAAATTATATTGCTTTTCACCATTTTGGAGTATTGACCCTGGGAAAAAGGAATTCTTATACAGAGTTACATTCCTCATGTCAGGAAATGGTCTTGTTTACATGAAAGGAAATTCCTCCTCTTTATGAGGAAGTCTGGTTTGTTAGATCAATATATATATAGTCTCATCTCCCTGGTTAGATTGACACTTGATCCTTGGACACAGTAAGTAGCGCTTATGCATGGTTGATATTATGTAGAAATGAATTGAGAGTTCTTTCTCACAATTCTCTCTCTTTTGGGAGTGGCCTGCTTCATGTTTTTCTCTGGTAATGTTCCTGATTGCACCTGTTCATTTCCAATATAAATATATAGGTAACAATCAAACAAACAAAAAAGCAGGATCTTGGATAGTTATGTACCTTGCTTTTTAGTTTACCAAAGTTATACGTTTAGAACAATTTAACATATTAAATTTGGAGTGAATTTCAAAATGCATGTCGTCTGTTCCGAGCCAGAATTAATTCTGTGTTAACTGATACGAGTGAACGCCCTTCTGGCCCCAAACAGACGATAGGGGTATGTAATTTATGACTATTCTGTAAAAAAAGGGGAATTAAATGAAGGAATTGGGAAATTTAGAGAGTGAGAAAGAAGAGAGAGAGAGAGAGATATGGAGAGAGATATATACATGTAGGGGAGGAGAGGGAGAGATATCTTGAGAGCTGGAGAGAAGGGAAGGAGGAGGAGAGAGAGAGAGAGAGAGAGAGAGAGAGAGAGAGAGGTATACAGACACAGCGATGTTCATATGGTGAAACACACACATACATGTATCTCCAACACACACACATGTAAACACGCCCTAATCCATATCGGACATGAATCCGATAATAAGAACATCAATGTGTATTGTAAAAACAAGGATATGACTGGTTTGTAACTTTGTATCATAGCTCCTTTCATTGACTGACTTAGTATCAAACATGACTAAAAACATTAGTGTTTTTTTTTTACATCCTGATTTCAAGGTCTGTGGCAGGACCTTAGAGTGTATGTATCCGGAGATAGAGGGCAAAAGGCTAAATATGCCTCTGAAATATAATGCAGAGTTAAACATATCCTTATACAAGTGTTTTAAATTTGTGATACACCCTAAAATGCTTTCATTTTAAAGAAATTACAGATTTAAATTTGTTTAATTTTTAGGATCTATTCATCACATTGCATGTTTGTATTCTGGCTAATTTGATATTTGAAGAAAAAAAAAATCCAACATTTTAAGAATGAAAATCCTTTCTCTTAAGTTTTTATTCATGTTGCTAAATTTCAAATTAGCAAAATTTCATTAATTCCAAAATAAAAACGATGTATACAAATGAGACAATAGATGTCCAGGTGGACAGATAACCTAACTTATGTTGTCCCTAAAGACATCCCGAAAGACGGCTTTCAGTAAACTGCCAAGAAGGCACACTGAGGGAAACACATAAATTCCACCTTGAGCAATATTGTTGATAATCATACCAGATCATCCTTTTTATCTTAAGAGGGATAAAGCAATATATCTACATGTATGTTCTTCTAAGCCCCAAGACCTAGAGTACTACACTGATCAGCATGTATACATGTATGTATAGAGCAGGGCTCAAATTAATTTTTTGTCCACGGGGGCTCTTCCAAAAAAAAAAGAGCCCCCGTGAGCCTTCTCACGAGGGCCATTTTAGTACTGACGAGGGCTCTTTTTTAATACAAATTTCTATTGAATTGGTACCCATGATACTCTTTGCTATTTCATCATTATCAGGGGCGGATCTAGCTTTTTGCTAAGGGGGTTGACCCAATATGACGCTGCGGAGCATCGTCCACGGCGAGGCGATTTTTTGTTGTTGCTATTTTGAACCCCGTAAGTGATGTTTTCCTGGCATCTACTAACACAATGGAGATCATAAAGAGCAGTGCATGATAATGTTTTTTTAAAACTAGTAACAGTTTTAAAGGGGGATTTGATACACTGACGATGCGGATACTGTGTGGGTCTGGACACATGGTGGCGTTTTCCATGCACATCACATTTTCACTTGGCACCCCCCCCCCTTAGATCCGCCACTTATTATCATTTATTTAAGGGGGTTACTGTCGACTTTCATCCCGAGATGACATTCTCTCCATTTTTTCCCGTTCTGCACATTCCCCCTTATTGGGCCTTATCATTCAAAGCAACCTAGCTTATTACATTTTTTCTTTAGTCTTTACTATATCCTTCCACAACATCTTTGGTCTTCCTCTCCTTCTCAATATTGATTTACTGGTCGAGGTTCATTATTTGCTGGTCTTTTGGAATCACCAGCTTTCAGAGGATTCACGCTTTTCACAACGAAAAACTTCTCCATGTTTCGGTCCTTGCGCGATCGCCTCTAGCTCCAGCAGATATGTGGCGGCAGCGTGCACTTGCACCGGCCGGTACTACCGCGGCGCGGTATAGCCGCTGCTGATGGTCGCACTGCACTGTGAGCTTCCGTTCTTTGTATCGGTATAATAGAGAATCTGATGTGGAGATGGGAAATATAGCGCCCTCTTGCGGCGAATAAGCGCACATTTGTTTACAATATGGCCGCCTCTAGACACCGAAAAATATGAGCGAGAAATCCGGCACGCTAATCTAACTGTCATAGTTCCATTTCATTGGTTTAAGGTTTGAAATACATATTAAGTTGAAACACAATATTGTATGAAAGTTATAACAGAAAAGATAATCTTTATTCTATAATTCCACGGGGGCGATTTTTAATTTTGCAATCGCCCTCGTGAGCACTCTGACGGAGGCGATTATATAGCTCACGGGGGCGAATCGCCCATCGCCCCCGTGTATTTTGAGCGCTGGTATAGAGTGATCTGTATTGCTGCATAATTGTCAATCGTCAGAAACACACTCGACAACAGTTCACATTATTCCAACATATAAACACAAACTATTTTTTAATGCACTCTCCTTTCTTAAAGATTTAATGCTTCACTTTTTGACAATTACATAGACATTTCTTTAAAAACAAATACCGAATCCTCTTTTACCTCTACAAACAATAAATGATGCTATATGAACTTTGCTTCATGCCACTATAATGAGAAAAACATTTCTCACTAGTGATATCAACATAAAAGTTTCTGCATCTGCATTTCTAAGATATAATGTGCAATGTATGTCTCTCTGAACTTGTAAATGTCTACACATTCAGGTGTTTTTTTTCTTTCTTCTCATAAAAAAGTTCAAAATTATTCATTTCTTTAAATGACTTTGCTT
The DNA here is from genome assembly GCA_037976565.1 of Mesocentrotus franciscanus. Taxonomy (NCBI): domain Eukaryota; kingdom Metazoa; phylum Echinodermata; class Echinoidea; order Camarodonta; family Strongylocentrotidae; genus Mesocentrotus; species Mesocentrotus franciscanus. The sequence goes on along the minus strand of CP137669.1, from coordinate 18,276,662 downwards.
GACTTTGTAACTTGCCGGAATGCAAAGAACATTTTCTTTTTACCCCATGTCTACATATGTTTTGTGCTAAAGAAGCAATATATTGAAAATTCCTGGTTTAATAATTCATTCTAGTGCACAGTTAGGTTTACTCTGAGCCTTAGACTTGTGAGTTGTGACACAAGAAAATGTTCCAGTCATGATCCAGTTTTGCACAGTGTACAAATGATCCCAAAATGCCCACATGCAGCAGTTATAATTGAAGAAGTGAGTGATATACAGTGACCCATATCATTGTTCATTGTTATACCGGTATATAAAAAACATCATTAATCTACATCTCCAATCAACATTTACAACCAATTAGTATATTTTTAAATAATATGAATAAAGATGGGGAAGGGGATATATGCAACTGCTTCAGCATTTCCGGTATTTCAGAACTTCAAGACTTTTATTATTAATGCAAGCAAATTTCAAAATATACAAAATCTATTAGACCAGGGCTAAATTCTAAAAAGAGAAAAAATGAAAATATGGTATGGCCTTTGAAAACACTGTTTAAAAAGATTTGTAATTGTGTAATTGTGTATGAGAACATGGTACCTTTGTACACACACTTTATGTACATATATTTAACAGCTCAACCAACAATACATTTTTAATTAAGTCAATACATTAGTCCTTCTTAAACATTACCTAGATCAATAATTCACCACTGAAAAAAACCTGAATTGTTGCTTTATATTATCACCTCTAGAGTAAATTGGAAAAGAGTGCACATACATGTACATTATAAATGAAGAAGAGAAGCTATCAAACAAGAAAACCGTTTTACCAAGCAAGCACATTCTTTCTTAAAATTTCAAATAAAATTCTTGTAACTCTAATCTACAATGTCTTACGGTTCATCTTAAATATTCTTCTACATGAAATGTACCAATTTTTGTAACAATCAAGCTACTAATAAAGAATAACTTGAAGTACATACTTGTGAATAAAAGGATGGTTATCTCCTACCGGTAGTAGGTTATCTTGAAAAGCTGATGATAAAATAAATGCAGTAGTATTGTATCGTGTTACAATAATTATTTCATGAGTCATGAACTATACACTATCATGACTCACATAACAAAACTCTGTGTACATTATACAAAAAAATAGATAGATAGGAATTTGGCTTACTATAAGTTTTATACACAATCACTAGTACTTTGGTAACAATTACAGTCACTACACCACATATTGTACATGTAGCTGTAGTAATTGCTTAATAACTTTCAAATACCATGACATTGTCTTAAATGGCATATAATCATCAACTAAATGTCTGGATATAACAGACTATGGTGGCAGAAACTTCAATCTCATTAACATTTTATATCTGCTGGTATAAAAGAGACTAATTTGATGACACACCCACACAGCTACATTACATGCAATATAACTAAATATAATACACATAGAGTAAAGGTACATAGGAAGCAACATTCTTTTATAGATTAAAAAGCAAATATTGATTTTAAAAAATATCATAATATGAACTTTGAACTGGAGCACACAGTGTGCAAGTTACCAATGATAAAAGATTGAGGATAAATCACTGAGTGCACCAGCCATATTTGTTTTACAATGAATCACATGAAACTGAAAGTGACATGAAGGCAACTCCACTGAACTATACAATACATGTAGTTAATAATTGTGCCTTATTGTATCGTACTGTATGAAAATGAGCCAACATCAAGGTACATATTATCACCATTTCACCATTCATGTACATGTATGTATCAACATAATTTATCATACAGCACTGTTCATTACATAATATACATGTATTTGATCTGGAAGAGCCTTGGCACTTTCTTTTAAACAAGTAGGCCTACAACATGTCATGAAGTTCAATGCACTGCAATTTTTAAATTTGCATTAATTAACATAGTTAATGATACTGTCTGTAATGTATGTATTAGATGTCAATATCTTGGCACATGAATACATATCATGTTTGCAATATTGCTTTGAAAAGAAAAGAAAAGAAAACCAATACTATAGAACAATTGTAACTGTAAAGAACTACTTCAACACTGCCTATCAGGTTGTCAAACACCAAGCTACATGTACATGTAAAAGTGTACTTAAAATCATTACCGGTACAAAGTATTATACAATTATAATTCTGTAGTTTTTGTAACATGTACCAGAGAGGGTATGGTCAAACACAAAACAATTGTATGACTATGATGTAAAAGGATTTGGAAAGGAACCAACAAAGTATGAGAAAGTATCATTTCCTAGTCTTTCTGTATCTGTGTGGCTTGGCAAAAATTACATTATCTGTCCATCATTTTCAAGATAATGATATATACAATCAATCTAGTTGCACTGATGTATAGTACAAACCTTGATCTGAATATGATTCAGAGAAAACAAAAAGTCATAGAATGTATGTATGTGTATTCCATTTAATTTGTAAAAAGATCACTGAGTTCCAATGCTACCAATAGAAAGAAGTGCATGCATTGTATTGCTACATTTATGTAGAGTAGCAGTTGTCAAGTCATAATATGAAATATGGGTTTCGCTCAAACAAGTGTATAAATCCTAACAAATGTGCACATGTGTAAATAGGAAGAAGGATAGTGATGGTATTTTGAGATACATGTAGTATGTTTTTAGTGCAGCAATGGATATTTTCTATCCTGGGATCAGTGGGATGTCCTTTCCCATTTGATAAGATATTTGATCGAATAGAAAGTCTTGATTTTCAATATACAAGAAATGAAAGTCAAATTTGAGAGAACCAATGTCATATGTTGAGATCTTCTCAAGTAGATTGTGAAGTTCGTATTAAAACTGTCACAATACAAACAATCGCATCCTAAAAGGTCATAAAACATCAGTATGGCTGGTACATGTATGTACATGTGAGGGTATTTACTAAAGGATTTGCAACACAGGCCTGTTTTTGATCTTAGTATACATGTACACACGTGATCAATTTCACACATGAAGCACAGGCATGATACTTGGGAAAAACAGCGTTGTTACTGCCCCCAAAGGTGTACAATGCAAGACGATAAGATTGGGTAAATATCCATTACAACACGTAGAACTACTTCTGGTCTTTGGGAAAGAAAAGTACAAAGTACAATCTTCACACATGGTTACTACACAAAACACATGTAGACACAGTTTTACTTGAGATGAACTATTCACTGTACCTTAATTACTATCTTGCACAATTCAAACATTCATTAAACACTTTAAACTCCTTAAACTGTTTCAATCATCATGCTACCACATATTTCAAATATCGAAAATAGTTGAACAGGTATCTGAAAATGAATTACAGATACATTAGACACTGTATGTAGTTGCACATAGTCATACAGGGAAGGTTCACATGGATAAAGGAAATAGACATTGAGCATTGAACTACTTTATGTGGGTGAGACCAAAACAAATTAATAAGGAGGAAGTACTTAGTACTTACAGGAACAACATGACACGTGTACTTTCATTTTATATCAAATTCTAATTATGTTGGGAATACCAAATGTTCCCCCTGTATATCCCTTTACTTTCGGTTCTAAGTGAGCTCAACTTACATGGGAAATTCACAACAACTGAATTTCATTAACATGTACATGTACAAGGATCAGAAAATCATATTATAATGTTGGATTGTTACTTTACTTTAGAGTTAATTTTGTCTTTAGTTGACGGGAGCTATTTACTTACCCATCAATCTACTTAGAAACATGCACACTCTTAAAAGATAATTAATTTTTATCCTAGATATCTTTTTTCTATCCTTGTATGTACAATGTACTGTTGCAATGTAAATTAGTGTTACTATAACCCAATTAAATTTGTGGATCATTGTGGATCAGTACCACTGAATCCCCTTTTACTTGGGGGTACCAAATGCCAGGGTAGGTCGGAGGGAAGTTCATGCCCCTCTAATTTGATATCTATTAGATGTAAGCACAAACCAAACTCCTCTCTGTCAAGCATACCATCTCTGTCAACATCAGCCAGCTTCCATATCCTGCCGAGTGTAAGGTTGGGCAGCTTGGACTTGACCATGTGTTTCTTGGCCACAGTACCAGAGACCTTATTTTCGATAGGACCTAGGGTATTGAAGACCTTCTCATATTCATCCATCTTATCTTCCACGACCCACGTCTGGATCTCATTCTTGCCGAAGTCTGCACCCTCTCCGTATCCCATGCCGAATGGGCCAGATTCATCTGCGGTGAAAGCTCCGCCCCTGATGAGCTGCTTCTTATCCAGAGCCTCTTCCGTAGGGATCATCTGCATGAGGCGGGTCATGTCGGTGCTCAACATCAGATCCACCTTCTCAATCATGCGTGGTTTGAGGGCATGGAACTTGGTGAAATCCATCTCCTTCAGGACTTCCCGCATGCGACTGAGAGAGGGGAAATCCCCTGGTGAGATCTGGTAGGTTCGCTCTACCTCCTTGTATACATCAGGTAGGTTGTTGATCAGCTCTTTCTTCTTGGCATCCTTGCCAAACATGGATGGCATATCACGTTTCAGAATGCTCATGACATAGGCATGGACCTACAAAAGGAGAAAATTAAAACAATGGGAGAAGGATGAATAAAATGATATCACTAGTATTTGAAATAAAATCTGCATAGAATTCACAAATCAACATGATATCATTAATGTGCAACCTTTATATATATACAAGCTCCATGTAAGCTCCATGTGCATGTACAATGTACACTTGAATGAAAATCTCTTTGAGCCAATAACAATTCTGATCATGATGTTAAAGCATACGGTATACATGTATAAAAGGTAATGCAAAGTTTTGGGAAATTCTGAAATTGGAAGGATAGTAATTCTTTAAATTTTTGATATATTTGGATGCCCCTGTGGATGTATTATATCACAGATGATGCCAGATGCGAAGCAGAAATAAAAAGAATAGAAATTGCTCGGAATACATTTCTGGCAATGAAAGACTTATTCACAGATAGAAAGGTGAAATTTGCACTTAAGACTAGTAAACTGTTATGTATGGTCTGTCCTATTGTATGGAGCAGAAACATGGACAATAAGCAAGGCCATGGAAAATAGAATAACATCTTTTGAAATGTGGATATACAGAAGAATGATGAAAATATCCTGGAAACGAATGAAAACCAACAAAGAGATATTGCACATGGCAGGGCGTAAACAAAATGCACTGGTAGGATTAGTTAAGGAGAGAAAAGTCAAATACTTTGGTCATGTTAAAAGGCACCAAAGCCTCTTAAAGGATGTGTTGGAGGGAAGAGTGGAAGGAACTACCGGTAGACCAAGAGGGAGACCCAGAATCAACTGGGAAGAGAATGTCAAAAACTGGAGTGGACTAAAACTGCAAGAGTGCACCAGAATGGCAGAAGATAGAGTGAAATGGAGAGATGTTGCAATCAACCTCCGAACCGGGAGAAGATACTTAGATAGATAGATAGATAGTGGATGTATTATAAGCACTAAAATTTTAGCCCCTAAAACACTTCTGCTTTCGAGCAAATTGAATAATCAAAATTTACCGGTGCTCCTGGTAAATTTCAAATATTTCAAATAGCGCCTTAGGCCATTCCATGGTAGCTGTGACCATGAAAATCTCAGAATATGCAGTTCTGATATATAATTTCCAAACGGGAATAGCAAATCAGTCGATTGTAGTCAAGAAACATTGTTCTAAAGCTAAAGTAATATCAGTCTTGAGATGGCGCTATTTAACATAAAGAGTTTATTATTTACAATTTCAACACTTTAGACTCGATTTCAACTGCGACAACGATCATTGAATATTGTAAAATCGCATATGCTTCCAATATGTTTATTTGAACCAAATTCATGACACCATACCAAAACTTTGTAATACCTTTAATATGAAATCAGTGGAATATGTCTACATGGTGTAAATGTAAACACTGAGAATTGTAACTAGAGAACAAAAAGAACTGTTGGAAGTGGTAACAAAAGCAATGAAAAGTGCCATGTATGCATGCCATGTAGACAGTAAGGCAGGGACTCTGGAGTCTTACAGATGGGTGATGATCAGAAGAAAGTAGAAACAAGTAAAAAGAAAGTACATGCACTAATGTAGATGTCAATACTATCTTCCTTTTCACTGCCTCCACAGATTATCACAGGTGTGTGGTAAGAAGAAGAGCCCAAAAGTGTAGGCCAGTTGCTTACATGTACACATGCAGTAAACACACGTAACTACGAGCATCAAGACAAGGCAAAGTATTTCATTTTCAAGTTTTGGATAATCTTCTCTAAAATGAGCCTTATAATGCGAGGCCTCCTTCCGCAGATAAGAAATACTAGAAAAAATGATGGGCAAAAATGTATTTTGTTGATGTAATTTATAACGACCGGTTTATCATTTTATTTTCATGTTTTGAGAGAAGGGGGGCTACCTCAAACCCCTAGAGACTCAAATATATATTGCCCCGTAGGCCTGTGAGTGTTTTTCATTAAATTAAGTGAAGCTTTGAATTAGAATATTGCCACTTGTTCATGAAGGTCATTGATTTTGATAATTAAGGACCAAATGACTTATTTTACATATATTAGTTTACATATAGGGCTAATGTAATTTACATGTATGAGGCAACTACATGTGAAACTTCCTGCTGAAGCAGAGTCCATATCAGTATCCATTATAGATTGAATAAAGTTCATCTCTCAAAATGAGCCAACTCAATGACAATGTGTTTTCAATTTCAACTATGCATGACAGTTGTTTGGACTCAACCAACTGTGCCAAATGTCAATCAAAGGTGATGTACATGTATTTACCATCACTGAACTGGGAAGTATTCAATTAATACACAGGAACTATCCACAAATCTAATCATGACTGGAGAATGAACTTAAACCGGTCATATTAACTACTTCAATGGACAGAAGTTGTTGTGAAAGAAGTTCTAACAAGATCAGCAAGATCAGCAAGATCAGTGCCAATATTAAATTATTAAATTAAGTATTTACAACCCCCCCCCCCCCTCTACCTTTTCAAATGTACATGTACGGAACATGAGGAAATGATGGGAGTACACTGCAGTGTATACTGTAGGTAGCGATAAAAATACATGGGAGGGGTACGCGATTTAGCTCTCGAAAGCTTCAAAATCGCATTGGTAAAAGGCAATAATATACTTTAATATCACTCTAAGAAAATCACACCAAATCCTAAGAGTGCTCCCGTGAAGTATTTTTTTGTTTCACTGATAGAAAGTACATGTAGGCCTCCAGTTTTTCTTGGGTCAAATACAGGTAGGTCTCCTCCTGGGGTCAAATGCAAGGTTTCAATATCAGCACATTCACATGTTTCCAGGCTGCTACTGTATGAGAAAAGAGTGTGTGGGTATGCTTGTGTGTGTGATAGTAAACCATAGCCAATATACATGGATCATGGATGTACATACAAATGTACTACATGTACAAAATGTGGAGTGAAAGCAGGAAGGGCTGATACATACATGTACATGTATAGTGCGTTTAAAGACATAGTGAATACTGATACATTACATAGCCAGACATCTAAAGTGAGCGGAACAGAGCTCAGAGAGGACCAGGGATTTCCAAAAAAGAAAAGGGGCATTTACTGTACATACATGTATAGGGTTTGAATGGGTGGAAGGATCCAGTCAGACTCTAGATCTTGCCTACAAGTACAAGTAATAACTGAGTGTCTTTGATTTAAAAAAAACAAATACTTAACCCTGGGTATGGAGAACAACAATCTAAAGTCTAAGATGTCCATTGGGAATGATGTACATCATGTACATGTTTCAATCTATATACTAAATTACTTATTGAATTATTGTTCACATCCATCAACACATGACTTTCTTGCAAAGTTACTAATACTTGTACCAGTAAATATAATACATGATACATGTACATCTACTGGGTACTACAAATTATTGGTTCGTGTACATGGACATTTTACCTGTATAAAGTAGGTTCATATTAAAGGTATAGACCAGTTTTGGAAACGCCTCCCTCTCAAAAAATGAAAAGGAAGCTCTTATTACCAATCATGTGAAAGAATATGTTTTTACTAATACGTGATGATACAAATTTTGCCGGGAAACCGCCTATTAATTGATATATTTGGTAAATTATCATATCTATCCGGACTGGTAAACTTCACCTAAGTAACTTTTACAATGCTTGCTAGTTGCTACCATACCAGTAAAAAAAAATAATAATTCACAGGACAAATTTTAAATCATTGCACATTTTTTAACACTAGTTTATCCTGGTAAATACATTATACAGTGTATATATATGATATATTACTTTATACCGGTAATGAACTATTTTGACTTTTTGAGTGTCACATAAAGAAACAATATTTTTTTTCCCAGTTTGTCCAAAATTATTTAATTTGATATACCGGTAATGATTAAGTTCCTAATGCAATGAAAAGGTAAAGATCATAAGAAAAGGGTTAAGGTACATGTAAGTTTATGTGATGAACAGTGTATGACTGTATGTACTATGCAAACATGAACTGCAAGTCTGCATACCCAATGCCCACTTGCCTGAGTTGCCTCACAGCACATTCATTAATTTTTTTTTTTAAAGAAAAAAAGAAGGAAAAAAAGAAAGAAAAAAAAAACACAATGTAAAGTGCCGAGGCAATTTACAGATGACAACAGATGATAAAAATAAAATCAACGATAAATTCGTATTGTGGTATGATTTGATTCGATATATATGATAATGATCTGGTGTCATTTTTGACATGGTTTGATAGATCTATATTTCATGCATTGCTATTATCGTGTATTATATAAGGGTCATCTTCACTTGACATAAATTATATATTTTAGTGTTTAATAATAATGGATATTCTATTGAGGAATTTTTGTTATTGTTTGTTTTTTGTTTATTATACTTTGTTATTCCAATTTTTTTCTTCTAAACTTTGAAACTCCTACAAAAATACATGTACAATTTCATGATGCACCAAACATTACCTTTCATAAGAACTCATAAGAAACTCTCAAAATATTAATACAGGTGGTCACTTGGTTCATGTATATTCACTCATAATATAACAATTAAGAAGTAATATACATATTATATTTTGAATGATATGATGAGTATACATAATTCATCTTCATGATACTAGACTTCATAGCCTAGACTTTGAATATATACATGTAGATGAAGGTAAAGAGAAAAAAGAAGAGGAAGGACAAAGAAAAAGAAGATGATGGTGATGATAGAGGGAGAGAAAGAGGAGGGGATTTAAAAGGAAGAAAGCATGGAAGAGGAAGAAGAAGTAGGAGGAGTAGTACCAGTATGATGGGGAGTGGCTGGGAGCCCTAAATTATGTCTGTACACCTAAAAATTAGACTTGAAATTGACAAGAGTTTTCTTTTATATTCCTCTAATACTTACTCTGATATTAATCTTCATATTCTACAGAGTAAGTTCAGACAAAAACAAAGTTATTTTCACAAGGAAAGGCAGTGGTGTCATTTTGATATTACAAAAACTAAGGTTCCCATGTCTGCGCACTCATTCACTTAAGACGCAGTTCTGGATTTTGAACGTGATAGACATCATTACGAGGCTTGTTGATGAATGTGTGAAAATCAGACAATTCTCATTTCTCACTACTTTTCAGTTTTCACTCGTTTTTTCAATAAATTATAATTATTATATGTATCGCTATAGTATTAGTAGAGACAGATATTTTGTGTTTTATTTTATCAGAATAACCTGGTTAGGCGTATGCGCATACATGTACATGTACATGAGCACTCTAGCCATGAAAGGAAGAAGATGGAGGGGGAGAAGTAAAAGGAGAGAGCAGAAGAAGTAGGAGTAGTAACAGGAGGAAAAAGAGGAAGAAGAGGAAGAAGAGGAAGAAGAGGAAGAAGAGGAAGAAGAGGAAGAAGAGGAAGAAGAGGAAGAAGAAGAGGAAGAGGAAGAGGAAGAAGAATAAGGTGATTGAGGAGACGTAAAAGGAGAAAGAGAATGGGTAGGAGAAGTAAAAGGAGGAAAAGGAGGAAGAGGAAGAGGAGGAAGCAGAAATTCTAAAATGGTGGTGGAGAAAAAAAAGGAGAAAAAAAAGGAGAAAGAAGAGGAGGAAGTAGAAGTTCTAAAATGGTGGTGGAGAAGTAAAAGGCGGAAGAAGAGGAGGAAGAAGAAGTTCTAAAATGGTGGCGGAGTTGTGGCAAAGTAAAAAGGAGGGTGAGGAAGAACTTGGAACAGGATGAGAAATGTAAGAGAAGTAAAAGAGGACGAGGAGTAGTAAACTAAAAGGAAAAAGGACAAGGGGAAGAAGAAGAACAAAAAGAAGAAGAAGAAGAAGAAGAAACACTTACTTTTGCTAGTCTTGCTCTCTTGATGAGATCATTGAGTTTCCTCAGGGCTGCATTCCGGGGAAGACTCTGAAGATCACTGAAGAGATCAAGTTCCTCTGCCTCAAACAGCTTTCTATTCATATCATGGTGCAGCGGCTTATTCCAAAATGAGCCGATGTACACTCTTGAGACCTCTGGAGTATTGATCACCTTGCCAAGTGACCACATAAGGGCCCCATACACCCTCATCAATTGCTGATGGTTGATCATGTCCGATTTATTCAAGACAATGCGAATCTTCTCATCTTGCGATTTTATTGCCTCAATACATCTCCTAAACTCATCAGAAATATCAAGTTTATGTGCATCAAACAGGAGAATGATTCTGTCTGCACGTTCCGCAAACCATTCCAACACGTTCACAAAATCATAGCCACGATCAAGTCTCTGTTTTTCTCCTGATAAAATACCAGGTGTGTCTATGATGGTGATACTGTCAAGTACCGGGCAATTGGTCAGTGAGCATTGGAAACGATTGAGGAATGCATTGCCAAACTTCGACATCTTGCGAAATTGGCGTTTTGGATCAACGACCAGCGCATTCCCTGGTATCACCTGGTCTGTTTCTCCTTTCATCACTGCGATGAATCGGTCCGTTGTGGGCTCTGGACCAACTCTCATACCGGGGAATTCTTGCTCTAACAGATACCTGATAAAAGTGGTCTTACCTGTTGAGTACTGGCCAACAAGGAGGATCATAGGCTTGGCTGTGAAATCTGCCTCGTCAAGAGACGGTGAGTGGAACTCGCTGAAGCGATATTCATCTTCGAGAGGGAAGATCACTTTTTTATACATATCTTTGAGTCCATCCAAAACATTGTTAAAAACCTGCGGCTGCTTGCGCCGGTTTTCATCGTTGTTTAGCCAGGTGAACATGATGAATGAGTTTAATTGACGTCCTTTCCTTCAAATGTTCACGAGTTAAATGACATTTCTTTCAACAGTATCACACTATTATTAAAGAAGGATGTAGACTATACTATTGTCTAGGTACGTACAGTATGTATTGGAAAATACCACGTACGCATACGTACGTACGTCGACTGAAGATAGCGAGCTAGCTACATGACACACCTTTGCGCTGATGTCATTCTTCGCAGGCAAGATGAATGAGATCGACGTGTGCATGTGCATGTATATTCATCA
>CP137669.1:18082062-18264610 GCA_037976565.1 Mesocentrotus franciscanus | reverse complement strand
GATGTAAATGATGACGTGATGTATGGTATCTCCTGATTGAAGACCAGTTATTATTGTATGTCATCAGCAAACAAACATAGCCTCATAGGGATTATTCCTATAATGATGCTAATCACGGAGATATGAAATAGATTATTGTCTTAATGATTATCTCTTTCAAAACTCTGTCTGTCTCTGTGTTTAGTCTAGGCTGCCTTTCCCAACGCTCCCCCTCCCTCTCTCCCTTTCTCCCTTCGTCACTTTCTTCTTCTTTTTTTTTGGGGGGGGGGTGTGGTACTATCTCTCTCTCCTCCACTCTCTCTCTCTCTCTCTCCCTCGCTTTCTCCCTCTCTCCCTCTCCTCGCCCTCTCTCTCTCTCTCTTTCTCTCTCCATCCCTCTCTCACCCTCCTTTCGAATTCACGCCCTAGTTGTTTTTCACTCCATCGCTCTGACTTCATGTTGTTTTCTCTCTCTCCCACCCTCTTTTTTCTTTGAAGATGTCTCTTCGCCTTTTTGTTTCTTTCTGTTGTCATTATGAATCTTGGATTAAAATGGGTATGCACTATTTTTTTGTAATCGATTTATTATGCCATAACTGTAAAAACGTAAAGAAGGTGGCATGTTCTCCAGTATACCACAACTGCACCCCTCCATTCATAATCCGATTTCTTTGTTTTTCTTGTATGCAAATTCACCATTAATCTCGACGAATAGTTAAGCTTGTCGCCAAATTTTGAAGTCATACTCATAGGACTTTTCCCGTTTGTCTTTTGGCAACTCGTTTATTGTAATAAAAAAGTTCGATAAAATTTAATGATCCCTTTCTGTAAACTATTCGGAACAATTCGATAAATCCTCCTATAATAATTATCCATGTTGTTTGCAATTCATGTTTGAATTTCTTAGAAGAATTCGTTTACCCCATAGCCACCAAAATTTTGAAATTCTAGGACCTTGCCCTTTCTGCCTATTGAAAACAAAAATCAGGCTCACTTTTCGAAAAAATAATTGATCCATCTTTCCCTTCAAAACGCTGTATAGACGCCCCTGGTAGGAGATACCGTTGCAAGATGAAGAGGTTTCAAAATCTTATACCCTATCTCCTCTTCAAATAGGTATCACTGCGGAAGGAAACCGGTCAGATGGCAAACCATTTGAGATGTGATCCCTGCCTCATCACGTTCGAGATGGAAGAAGCGATTTTCTTCTCCTTTTATCTTATTCTAGCTTTGAAACGGAATTCGACCGTCAAGCATCGAGGCTCGGTACACCGGTATGAAAGCCTTTGAGTGACGGGTAATCTCGGGTGGATCCAGTTTGGTCTTTCGCTTATCCGCTCAGGATATCCTAAAGTTGATTGCATATTCGATGTCGAACGGCTGCAATTGCACTTTTGATTGCATTTTTCTTCAAACTACGTTCCATATGCTCTTTTTCATAAATTTGGGAACCAAACTCACACAAGATAATTAATTGAAGAAACAGACGAAACGGAACAAAACGACGCAGCATTAAAAAATAAATGATTCAGAAATTATCTTTAGGCTTCTACAAAATAACACTATTGCTGCACTTAGTAATTTAATCATAATTATAACAGTAACGCGGCAGCAAAACTATACAAAGTCTTACAAAACCAGACCTTAGGAACGAAATACTGATAACGAGTCAGGATGACTTACCTTGGATTTAGTTTTGAAATGCACTTTTATTACCTGAAACGTAAAGGGTATATGGACATATAGTGCCAGCCTTTCTCTTGTTTGGAGAAAGCCGTAAAACCGTTTCAGTGACATATTGGTTTGTCGCCCTCCCCGTCCGCCATGGCCCGTGTGGATAAATTTTCTTTGTTTACTTCAAATTAAATTTTCAAGAACTAAAAATGTAGAACAGTTAGAATATTCAATGTCGGTAAACAGTAATGCTGTTGGAAGGGAAAGAGAATCACACCTACAAGAACACACCTCGAAATGTGCATAAATTATTATGTTTGCACTTCACAAGACTCTTGCTACAGAATTGAGAAAAACATCAGAAAGTGAATGAAAAGTAATGAATATTTAAGATGATTACATTGAATTTTAAAGCTAATTATTTCTACTCGAGTTTCTCTTTTCCTTACACTCGCACGTAACGCACACACACCCACCCGATCCACATGAGTAACTATACTCTCTCTCTCTCTCTCTCTCTCTCTCTCTCTCCTTCCTCCCTCCCTCTCTCCCCTCTCTCTCTATCTTTCAATTAGCTTTCTCTCACCTTTCTCTCTCACCCACTCTCTCCATTGGTCGCACCTGCATTGTTTGTTGTTGAAGTGAGCAATATAGCGCTCATTGCCACACGATCAGATACCCATCAATAAAATGTGATTTAAGTCTCCGTGACGTCAAAGCAATGTTCCTCGCGTGACCAATAGGTCGATTGACTACATTCCAACCAAGTCAGTTTCTACTTCAGTAGTCATTATCATGACATTAGGGACTTTTAGATTTTACACGACGAGAACGTGGACTGCCACGGTGACATCCTTTTAAGGTAATGTGACGTCCTTTTAAGGCACTGCCGGGCACGGGCCAGTGCCTTGAAAGAATGGCACACGTTGCAGTCCACTATGTCGACGTGCAAATCTAAAAGTCCCTATTAATTCGGACGACCTGTCGATTGGCATTAGCATTGTTGAATATACATGACTTTACTTCCACGAAGTTCACCATGAAGATGATGAACATTAATTTTAATAGTGCTAAATAAATGTTTGGAATGCTATAGCCTTTACTACCATACGTTTGTCTACATTACGAATATCCTACCTAGTATATTGATCTTTATATCATTTTAATACTTTACAGGATGGATATTCTTCTGAATAAGACATGTTATTGATGTCCCATATTTCGTATCATTTGGGAATTGTGGCTGATATTTTTAAATTTTCACTGCAAATTAACAATCATTTTCACACACTTCAATTACTCAACGTTGATAGCTGTTATTGGCCTTAAAGCCTCTCTAAAGTGTTGGAAGCCCCAAAAATTTGATGGCAAAATTTCAGTTAAATTTTATCATAATGTGAAAGAGGGTGTCATTTAAGACATATTTCTGAAGGGATTTTCAAAACAGTGTTTGAAGTCGAATACTGATGAAAACCCAAATTATGTATTCTTTTATCAATATTTGTCTTCAAACACATTTTTTTATGGGGGGATCTTTGCAGAAGTGTGTCTTAAATGACATCTTAGAGGGGCTTTGAATTTTAAATTATTTTTTTCTTCCACATTCGACGATAAATAATGATTCAACTAAATAGATTACGATTCTATGAAGTGTTCAATGTATTTTTGTAAATACTTCAATTACATGATGAACACATTTTTGTTTGAAATCATATAACTCCCATCTGCCTTGTCGATATTTCGTTTCCAAGAAATTTTAGATTTCTATGCAGGAGTGTTTATTTATTCATTTATTTATTCAGTCTTCTTTAAAATACAGGGTAGTCATTTCAGAGCCACAAGGCCTGCTTTTCAAGGGAGCCCTGTAGACAAGTGACAAAGTACATGGTAAAAATTACAACAACAAAAATAAAACAAATAAACAATACATAATACACAGTTATTTACTAGTAAATAAATTACGTACGTTAAAGGTACTATGTCCCATTTGCAGGCCAAAAAAATGAAAAGGTTAAATTCCAACGGCATTTGAAAGACAATACTAATTTAGAACTTCCCTAAAAAAAGGGGGGCTTGAAAATGTCTTTAAGTGGGAAAATAACGACTATTAGTTGTCGAATTGACTGAGGAGCTATAGAGCCAGTAAGTAATAGTCTAATTTTTCAGACCATTGTACTGAATGGTCGTACGTTTCATGCTGCGCAAAGATTCAATCAGTTTAATTTTGGCCATTACAAGAAGAGGGTTATTGATGTAGACAAATGCACATGTACCCTTTACAGCTCATTTTATGTATGTTATTACCAAAGAAGAAAAAAAGCCAGTCAGTCAGTCAATAGTGTCTGACAGTGAAGTCTAGCAAGTAAACGGGTTTCCTTGCATAATTTGAATATTAGGACACTGCTAGAGTTTAAATTTCACAGATAGGACATACATGACATATTCATAATTCCTGCAAAGTTCTACAGAATTTGATGTTGGCTGCAAAAGGGACATAGTATCTTTAACACAGAACACGTATCAGTTTGAAAAGACGACCTAGATAAAAATAGGTATTGACTGTTATTCAGCATTCTCTAGGGAGTCACTTCCAGCAATAAATATTTCATTTTTCTAAACTAAGTTCTTCAACATTCGGACATGACTACGTCAAACCTGAAATATATCATTGGTTAAACTACATCATTCGATTAAAAATAGAAGATGATGTCAGTTTAGAGAAGGGGGAGGAAATAAGCACGGGTCCATTAGAGAAGATGAATTGGTATTTCATCCAGTGATCTCGCGAAGCTATAGATACAAAGCAATGTCAGGTATTCTGATGTTAAGCTTTGAGAGCTCTTACTTCAACCATCAGGACGAAAGAAGAAATCAAATCCCAACATTGCACAGGTACTGACGTTCACGGTAACTATCATTTGCACCGATGGTATGCGATGATAAACGATCCGATCGCTCTTATGTCACAAGTTGTTTGTTCGCCCTGTCGTCTGAGTCGAAACAAGGTGAGCTATAGGGGAAACATTGAGCGCCAAAGTGAGCTAATGTCCAGCTCCATTCAAAATAAGCAAAATGATAGGCTAATCGTCGAGGGTAATTCTAATGGAACGTGAATAGCAAAACAAGATTTAAAATTGTAATGAGTAGGATAAAAGAGAATGAGAATAGGACTTACCTTCTGCGGTGTCTGAACCGTGATCGTCTGACGAAGACGACGATTGGCGGGTAGCCACCGAGCAAGATGGCGTGGATGTGGGAGATGACGTAGATGATGACGTCAACAAGGTGGTAACCAGTGATGACGAGGCCTGCATCTTTGGAGACTGCAAAAGAGAGGAGGCCGAGGATGAGGGCAAAGAAGAAGGAAACGATGACCTTCGATCCAGGGTAGGCTTCCGAGGTTTCTCCCTTCCCCTCTCGCCCCCATCTTGGATATCATCTTCATCCACTCGTTTGCGCGTGATCTCCGTGGTTGTGGCGAAGTCGACCACGCGATGGTGATGGTGCTGGCCATTGTTGTCTACGCTGGCTCGGCGTGTTAGGGATGGTTTATAGAGAAGGGGGTTGTTCCTGGGCTGAGCTGGTTTAGCCACCCAATGTGAACGGTGCATATAAGCTGGTTGTCTATTAAGCCAGCTTTGCTCTGGTTGACCCTCCTTGCTGCTTCCAGAACTTGATTTTCTCCTTCTTGTTTCGCTTCCTTCCTCCCCGTTGAGGCTACCCTCCGTACTGCCCTCCGAATCGTCACTCAGTTTTCGCCTCGTGGCGGCCACAGTCGAGATGGGCGTGGTCGCAGCCGATATCAAACCTTCTTTGATTGTTTCTTTTTCTGTTTCTTCAATTGGGAGGTCTGGGCTAGGTGCTGATTGACCTCCTCCTCTATCACGAGGTGGGTCAGTTTCGGGCTCGTATCGTTCTTCCGTTACATCCACTACGGCATGAGGTCGAATGATATTGGTTCTCGTCTGCGTTGTCGTGGACGTCAACGACCACCATAAAGCGACGGTTCTTTGGCAGTAGATGACAGCGGCCGTCGACACGAGCACGGCTGCGAGGGACACAGCGATCTGAGTGCTCAGTGCCGACGCCAAAACAGCTCCAGTCCGTATGCGACCGGATAAAGCAGTACGGAGGCCATGGCTTTGATTAGCGGTCTTCCTCTATAATCAACCAGCCGTTGGACAGCACTTGCCCTGCCTTGTGTTAACTCGTTGAGAACTTGGCTTACTTTTGAGGATGATGCGTGCTCGATGATGCTACATCCCCATCATCTCTGTCTTTCCCTCCCTATCTTCTCTCTACTTTTTTCCCCATCGCTCTGTCTGTCTCGCTCTCTCCCTGCCATCCTATCTTCCAGTAGAGATACATTGACTCACGGAGTTGGAGGTCGGGTGCTCATCATCCAATCCTAGCCTCTCGCTACCAGTTTGCGGGGGGCCCCGGCGCAAGCGCAGCAATGCCTGGAATGAGGAACAGAGATCCGCCGACTGATAGGCACGAACTATTTTGAGTTCGAGATTAATGGTTCAGACAGTAATGCAATATCGTTGACACGACTGACCGCCCAGTGCATATCACCAGTCCTACATCCGAAAAGACTTAACAGAATATAAGCGGGTACCCTTCAACCCCACCCAAGATACCTATGTTGAATACATCATCCTCAACAAAATAATTAGTTTTGACGATTTTCTATTTCGTATGTCCTGAATAGAAAGTTTTAAAACCGCAGTAATTATTTATAAAGGTCTTTAAAAGTGTTAAAAAATTTCAGAGCATGTTGATCATTATGACTTAACCGGCAATTTTCTTAGTTTAATGATCATAAATATGCAGTCCTAAACAACAGTACTGTCAACATACTGATACTTCCCATATAAGTCCAGGAGTTGCGAGAATGGTTATCTTATTCTAACTACGGGAGAGTTTTTCTTTTAAGTGATCTCTGACTTGAAATTACAGGCTGGTATTCTAACAACCAATAGTTTGCGATGTGAGAAAATAGGAGTTACCAAAAATGGATAAAATCCGCTTGTCCTACAGACCTCATTATGTTTACGTATGGGGGGAGGGGCATTTTTCCAATATGTTTTTTTTTTAAAGTTCTGTGTACGTACGCCCTTCCCCTTGCATAATCTCCTGAAGATAAAGTGGCGTGTCACTAAGTTTGAGCGCCGTATGAGAGGGCGCACTATGAAGAACTCAGATTTGCCAAGTAGATTCCCCATGAGCATGCGTGATGGGTTTTTTTTCTTCTTTTAACTTCGGCGCTGGTGGAAAGGTGGATTCGTTGCTCTCCCTCTCTCTCTCAAAAAAAGACTCTCCAGATTTATGCCACGCCTCTTTGTGAGGGCATGTAACCCAATCAGATGTAATGCACGAGGGTAAAATAGGCCTAAAAATACTGTTCTTAAAATAGAAAAGAATAATCCGTCATCCTCACGTTCTCTCTCTCTCCTCCTCTCTCTCTCTCCTTCCCTCCCCCTCTCTCTCTCCCAAGTCCCTTCTTTTCAATTTCTCTGATTTAGACTCTCTTTTCGCCTCAACTCGGTTGATATTTTGAAGTATTCGTGTAGGTAGGTGGATATGAAATACCAATACAAGGAAACTGACAAGACTAGTGTGGGATGTGAAACTGGAGAGGGAAATGAAGAGTTAGAGAAACCGAGATAGGTGAATCGAGTTAAAAATATATAGATATTTGAATGATCATATTCATTACTTGTAATTCCTTCCAACTAAAATCTGATTTTCAAATTAAAATTACCAAAGTAAAGTTAACACCACAATGTTTTATATTGTTTTATTCAGTCTTCTTTAAAATACAGGGTAGTCCCTTCAGAGCCGCAAGGCCTGCTTTTCAAGGGAGCCCTTTAGGCAATTGTTTTAAAAGCTACTTCATTTTGTTCAATCATTGTAATTTTTGCTACAGTTTTGAAACACATACATGCCACAGATATTCCTTCTATAAAAGTATGAAGCTTTTTGACATTGTGAATAGTTATTTTATAAATAAACATCATGAGAGCATGAGAGTACATATAGAAAAAGCAGACAAAACACATCATACTCAAAACACTTTGTAGTTAGGTATTTATTCAAGTACTATAACAAAATACAAGAATTTATCATACAAAGTCCACCAATTATTCACAAAACCAAGATATAACGTGTGACCAATTTCCATCATAGTTTCTAATGAATCGAACAATTTTCATACATGTGTATCTACATAAAACATACAAGTGTCTCTCCATATAAGATATAAATAAGTGTCAATTTCTAAATATATCGTGAAAATAGTACATTTATGTCATTAGCGTGGAAAGAAAATTGCATTACTCAAAACCACCAATTGGAGTACTCCACTATAATCCAAGCACAAAGAACGTATACCATATTACATCCTTCAAGTTATCATTCAAATAGTACATGTTTTGCACCAAATACAAATATTTTCATTCACATACTGGTGTTTCAAACATGCTGACAGGCGCCATCTGTGGGTAAAGCCTGCAGGACATGGTCGCTGTAGCCATAGGAACATGTGATATAATATCTCAACACACGCCCCATTCCTCTTGTCCAAACAGCAAACAGTATTCCATACAATACAATACATCACAAGTACATTACAAGGTGCATTAAGGTTTGTTCACATATGCATCGGTAAACCACTGTGTTTTATTAAGCATAGTTAAGTATGCTACACTTTACATTTTTGTATCTTATATAAACACACAGATAAGTATGTACAATGTACATGTAGAACCATTGTGGCTCAGAGCTAGTGTTTTTCAACCCCACTTGCTATTCACTTCGTATTGAAAAAGATGCTGCAGTTTACTGTGGCATATGTGAACAGAACCATTAGAAGTGTAAAATCACAAGAGTGTTTCAAATATATATATATGTAACTATATTCTACCATGGTACCCTTTCTGCCCTCATATTTTTCCTGCAAATAATAATTTTGATACAATACATTGCATGCAACCAACAAAATGGTGTGAGAAGTTTACATTGAACCACATCTTCATATGATTTAGAAACAAATTAAATCATGTTAGGGACCTGTTTCCCCTTTGCTTGTTCTATTTTATTGATTTCTTTTAATCAAATCGAATCAAAATATGTTAATATTGTGGGATGAACATTTCATATCAACATATTTTAAAAGTGAAATTCACAAATAGCTGCTGACAAGGTTTGCATAAAAGAAACAAAATAAAAACAGCACAAAATCGACATATTTGCACATTTCCGACAAAATAATAACAATGTTTTTAGTCTCTTGTGTGGCATAAAGAAACAAATCAAAACATAAAATGCTAATATAAAACAATGACATAAAATCTGTTTATTCTCAGAAATATAGAGTAATGTGGAAATTTTCAGTTAATATTTATGAAAAGAATAATTTAGTAGTCACGATGGTAGTACACTGAAAAACAGCATTTATACAAACTTTTGTATGATAGAATGGCCCAAAATAACTCATGTTTGAAAAAAAAGATGCATAAATGAAAAACTTAACAAAATGTATGGACAATTTATCTCTAATGGTGAAAGCAACAAATTTGGGTGACATATGCTTTCTCCAACATTCTTTTTAAAAGCAAATTTATTAAAAAAATTATAATATATATATTTTAATTGACTTTATTGATGATACATAAGTTTGAAGCAGGAGATTAATAAAAGATCTTGTATTAAATGAATGATCCCCTGCAGAAAACATTTGTTTTCATTAACTTTTTAATTACATGTATCATGTTTTTAAGTTCAAGCTAAGTCACAGCAAAATGTATTAATTTCTGACTATAGACAAGATGTTTTAAACTTGCATAATTGTTGTTTTTTCTCTCTTTGCACCAGTTCTACACTTCATTGCATCTGTAAAAAATAGAAAACATTTATTTTGTACGAAAAGTAATAAGACGTGATATTTTGATTTTCTACTTGCATACTTCTTTTAAAAATAAAACAAAACAAAACCAAACCAAACCACAGACAGTTACATGGTCGTGTATACATGGGGGTGGGGGTGGGGGGGGGCAATGCATGTCATATAATATGATTTACATATAATATAATATAATATGATGATTGAAATGGCCAAAGGAATGAAGAGAAAAGTAAACATAGCCTGAAATGGGACAATATATATCTTTAAGTGATTCATAAAGGATTTATTTCCCATACATTTAACTCAAACCCATCCCCAACTCAAGTGCTTTCATATGACACAGTACCTTCTGATAACAACTGCATTAGAACACAAAATCATAACTAGTCAGCTCTTTATGAAAATTAACATTCTAAAGCAGATGCATAAATTATGAGAGGTAAATTTTGCAACAAACAAGGTTTTTTATTTTTATACATGGAAAAAAGCTGTAATGCTGAAAACTGTCTATGATTATTGAAAGACAATAATGAGGAATGATAAAATGAAAGAGAAGTGTAATGAAAGAATATATATTAATGCACATTCCCATTACAATGCCAGCCACAAACAAACCCAGTTTAGATCTTTTCAAACTAAAAACTCAGCCACTTATGATAGAAATGAAAAGAAATGGGTCTGGAATGGAATAGGTTGATAACCCAACTTAATCTTTCATGTGTTTTTCATTACATACCCTTGAAATAATTCACCAACATAACATAAGAACAATATACAATATACAACTTAACTGTTTTAACATACATGTATCTTCAACCTGAATACACATCAGAAATAGTAATGTGATGTCAACCAGTACTTAAAATATACTGTAGTACAATAGACAATAGTACAGCAGACAATAGTACTTTATATTTGTGCCTACATGTACATCGCGCACATAGTACCTGTACAGATAAACACATGATGTAATGACTATATTACCAATACATGGACATGAAAGTATTATTTTCATTATACAGATTTCATGCTTTTTCAAGATCAGTGAGGATAAAATTCCCCAATCAATTTGATAAGATTTCTTTTTAACCCTATATTATGTACATCTCTGAATAACAACAGAGAACCATCATCCTCCAAGGGCCCATACCGCTCAATAGTCATGTACACTGAACTTGTAACAAATAAATACAGACAAATTCTGTAACACTGAGTAACATTTCTCACTACCATTATCTGAAAATGTGGGAAACATTATTATAGTGATGGTAAATACATTTATCTCAAAATCTTGAAAATGAATGCATGGCCGGCCTCCAAGAGACGGATAAACATAAGAAAACGGTGGTTTTAAAACTGGACAAAACAACACTTCACAATCAATTGAACACCAGCATCATACTGGATGTGAACAAATGTTAAAATTTTACCAAACTAATGTACAGAAATAAATAATTATGAACACCTTTTTATTAACAACAACTAGAAAAGAAGTAAAGAACCATAATCTGTAAGCAATTACATTTGTACACATGCATACAAACAGATATGGGGAGCTTAATCCTACAGCCTTGAAAACACTAGATCAAAATATCTTTCTTCATATCTTTTTTTTAACTGTCAACAAAAACAAAACCTTTACATGTACTTATATTTCATTTCCAAATACACAATTTAAAAAAAATACAAGTTGACATTAAGTGGTAAAAAAAGCATCAAAGCCTTGACACACCTCCTGCCACTTGTGCCGCATGTAGTGACTTGAATTTAAAATTGTTTGTTACAAGGCTGCTACAAACTAATCTCCTGCTAATATCCACTAAAGTCAAACAGTTTCCTGGTAAGGTTGATTAGGGTTAAAATACCTGAATGTAATAGGAACACATGGAAAATGGAGAGAGATGGCAATGATACTAATTATGAAAGGTGGTAATGATTCATGTACTGTATTAAAAGTAGTAACATTGGTTTGCAGTATTTTTGTCAATGCTAAAAAATTTCCAAGAAAGTGACTTAAAAGTCCATTTCTGAGCTCAAATTAACGTCTCCTGAAAGTTTGCACCTAAAGATTTGAAAATTGGATACAATGCTTTGCATTCAGAGTATGAGATATCAAAATAGTTGTGGTTAATATCGGTACTGAGCAAGGTGCCATTTTTATTACTTTCGCTTTTTAAACACCTCATTTGGCAACCTGAACCATTTCTTTCAGGATAGCAAACCAATGCTACCACCAGCAAGGGGCACTACTGAAGCCCCTACCCTACTCCTCAATGCTCCTCTGCCTTCTCCTTCTCCAATTACAGATACATGCCATTGATAAGGTAGTCTGCATCATGAGCGCTGGTCTTGAGTCGTCCATAGCGCAGCCTCTGGTTCATGTAGCGCAGACGACATCCTACCATCAGGAGGAGACAGACGGTGATGACCAGACCAATGACCAGGGGTAAGATAGCACTGCTAGGAGGGGGCATTCCGCTACCACCATGGGACTCGTACACCATCTGTGCAGGTTGATAAGGGAGTGGGGAGTGAGGGGGAAGGAGACAGGAAAACACATTAAGATGTGAAATACTTTCCATCATCTTGTCTCTCTCTATTTACACACATACTTGTGTATATAATTTTCTTATTCTGACATTATATTCAGTGTTTATCATGCAAATTACATACTTTGATAGTTTGATTGGTAGGAATCCTGTAAATGTCATGCAAAATGCTATATTGGTGTACAAATCCATCATCATCAGTAGATAGTGAAGTAGAATGTGTCCTTAATTTGATAGTTCATTACAATATAATTCTTTTTTTTTGGGGCTTCCTTCTTTATCATACATGTAATTTTATACCAGTATTATTTTGTTTTTGTTTGTTGTCATGTTCGTAGCTTCCCCTGGTGCATTTCCAAGAGTTAGTAGGAAAGGACTATGGGTCATAGGAACTTCACATTCCTTGTTTTTCCTTCCAGGCAACTTCAGGAAGTGCAGCATACTTTCTCCTTAGTTCATATCTCATGTCTTCATTGTAGTTTATTTTTTGAATCTCAAATAAATAATAATAATAATGTTTCGCTCATTCCACAATCTAAATGGTCATAAAAATCCAACAACCATGACACAGAAAAGTGGTACACACCTCAACCGTATTCTCATTGCCTTCTTCTGTTAGTATGTTAGTATCATTCACCTTCCTAGCATCTTTGGCCTTCCCATCAGTCACTTCTTCATTGGGCGGTGCCACCACAGTCACTACCGCTTCAGGCTCTGCGCCATCCTTGCCAATAGGAACTGGGGCTGTGAGGAAAAAAGATCATCAGCAACGTCTTGTCAATAAAATAAATGATATAAAAAGCAGTATTTTTTTCCACATTAGAAAAAGTTAAATAATAAAATGATTCATCAAACTATTTCAATAATAGTACATGTAATCAGTTTGATAATGACTAGTCTATGTAAATGCATGATTTGTGTTTTGGAAAGACACTTATCCACAATGCACCAACTAGAAGGACACTAACACACTGTCTATAATATGCAAAAACGTTTTTCTTGAATGCCATTTTTGTCAAAGGGTTAACAAAAGCCACAAAATATACTTATTGTCTCTCCATTATGTATTAACCACAAAAAAAATACAATTCTGTCCAAAATGAAATAAGATTTTCAGTCAACAATATAGGAAATTTCTTGATTGGGCTCACTGAGAAAACCATCAAAATAACTGTAATGAACTGCAACAATGGCTGCTACATGTAAATAGCTGCTGACAGCAAGATGTTAAATGAACTTTCTCTACAGCATAGCATACCTGCCAACATTTGAAAATAAGAATTCTGTACCCTTAGAAGGGGTCTGGGGGCACAGACACCAGTGGGGTCAAGGGGCAGCACCCCTGCGGGGGTACAGGCATACACGTACTTGTGTATTGAACAGGCGATCGCACGGCCTTACCATGGCCATGTATGCAGCGGCAGTGTAACCGGCAATACGCGGTAAATCTGTACAAAAAAGCGAGTACAAATTTGCTGCTCGACTGTGCAGCCATTCAACGCACGCAATACGCGAATTCTCAAATTGCGGCACCTGGATAAACGAGCCAAATTTGGTTTTAAAATGTCCACAACCCCCCCCCCCTCATAAAAAAATATTTGGTCATTCAGAATTGTGAAAAATCGGGACAGTTGGCAGGAATGGCATAGCTGTGCTACCAAATGATAAACACTGCTGCCTGTCTAATTGAATTCTTTAAAACAATAAGTAATTATTCAGAGCATTATGACTGGCTCAGCTTCTTATTTCATTGGCCACATTTTTTTGCTTCAAAATTAGTAAAAATAGAAAGTGGAAAAACATTTAAAAACAGAAAAATGATAAAGAAATTTGAATGAAATTCAAAGTAAATGAGGAATCATTGATAATGTGTTCATTAGTGTAAATTATACAAAATAGGACACGTAGGGTTCATCAAAAAATATAAATATAACACTATAATAGGTGAAAAACATTTAGTACACAAAGGGATACATGACGCTACATTAAACAAAAAAGCTACATGAAAGCACAAAGCACACTAAAGCATAACATAAATAGCAATGGTCTTATGCAGCATATATTCTTTTGTAATGTAGTCCCCTTTAAAACAAAGTTGTCTACATTTATGTACATATGTGTTTGCATGGAGACTATAGTATGTACAGGAGCACTAATGAATAAAACAAATGCAAACAAGATGATTATATAATAAAAACAAATAATGAAAAATGGGGTACAACTGTAATTATGGGTGTGATATAGAAAGAACAGTCCATTACCTTGGGTTACAACAGCTAGACGGATAGAGGAAGGGGTGATGGTTGGAGTGGGGATAGAGTTAGGAGGTGCTAAGGCATTGTTAGCTATACCATTAAGCCTGTGCCCTTTGGGGTGGGGTCTACTCTTGGATGAAGTCTCATAAGAGGGGCGATTCCGGTTGATGTTCTGGGATGAGAGGTCATTGTCGATAACGACCTTATCATCGGGGATGCTGCTGAGTAGTCGTAAGGCCAGGTATTCCACAGGCCTGGCAAGGGCGACAGGAATTGGTCGGTGACCACAATAGTGGAAGAACGATAGTGATGTGACAGGAGACAAAGAGAAGATGGTTATACTGTGGTTATTTGCTGGTGCAAGAAACAAAGGAGGTGCATACTATTCAATACCAATATTTCTTATACTGGGAAATCACAGAAAAGAGATTATCACAAGGCAATCACTGATGATATCAAAACATCTGAGGTATAAAAATTCTTATCCTGCAAATATCAAGATGTGTATTAGAACATAGATATACTAGTACACGACTGGAAATTATCATTTTCCAATGCACATCAAAGGTGAGGTACAGGCTAAATCAAATACATGTACAATCACTACAATGTAATTGTACAGTACATATAGTTAGCAGAAAAAGAATCTACATTGAGCGTTCATATCATTATTACTACATTTACATTGAAAAGGTTAAGTTATTCTTAAACCACTAAATATTGGGATAAATTAAAAATTTGTAATACCAATTACCAATTACCAATGTGTTCCACACACACAAACAAAATCCAAAGCCTGAATCAGTTTTATGATTGTACATGTAAATGTATATTTGTGGAAAATGTTCATTTGCCTGTGAAAATAAAAGTATAAAGTATTAGCAAAGTTACAGGTACAGGTATACTGAATATTGTTGTACAAAACATGTAAAGTGAACCATTAAACAAGCATCTTGAAAAATCTGCAAGAGAAAAACTAAAATATATTGATTTAACTGACCAGTCTTCTATAATATAGAATACAGAGAAAACAACAACATGAAATGTAATTTCTGAAAATATTTACAAAGGAACATTGCTTCAAATGTCTGAAGTTCTGAACAGTAAGTTAAAGGCCCCATTGCATAAAACTTACCATTGATCAATGGCAACTACCATGGTAACAGGGTTCAACAGCCAATCAAAATCAAGGTTTCCATTGATGGCAAAGTTACCATCAATGGTAAGTTTTATGCAACAGGGCCAAGGTCCTTTTGAAATACTAAAATATATTTCTTACTAACATACATGTACATGTACAAGCTAATTCAATGATACACACAGCCACTTCCAATAAGAAATATTAAATAATATATTTGTATTTACTGTAAGCAGTACTGGTGGGCACAAAAACAAAAATATAAAGAAAATAACAATACATATAGTCATACACCAAAAAAGTAAAGGCTTTTACAAATATATTGCAACAGCAACAACAAAATGAAACGAAGGTCCAATGCATAGTTTTCACTGAGCTCTAGGTTTTAAGATACAGACTTGTGAAATGTATTACGTTTATGTCATCATTTTTTAAATGCAGCAGTTTACCACCGCATATATCTCAATGAGGCTTGATGCATCTACAATGTACACAGATTTGAGTTATTTACTGAAACACAACATGGAAGTTCCTACTTGCATGCCCTTTTCCTTTATAAAGACTAAAACTTTTGAAATGTTTGGATTATGGAAGCATGTTCATTTCCTGTTCTGAGTAAATGCATTCAACTTCAGCAAAACATGAGATATTGTAGAATTTAGAATAGAAATAATCATTTTTTTAATAAGACATGTTACCACTGCATTAAAATTGCAATTAAATGAAGCACCACAAGATCTCTTCATAAATTAAATGTAGCTTACCAAAGCCATGTTTTAGTTGTGGGCTTGTGGCCTGTTATGAATTCAGATTTATATTTTTCTAGGATGCCGTTTGTCCATAGTATGTCAGTGAGGTAGAAAAAGAAAGGCAAACTTAGCACAGTACATATAGCATAGATACAAACAGAACAGACGTGCATGCACTACTATTTTGAGCACATGATTCCAAAGAAATTACGGGATGCACAACTGAAAACCTGTGGCAAGGGAGAGTGCACACTACATGTACATGTAGACGATAGATGATTGACTGGTAACAATTCAGCACAAATGTGTATTACCACATGTATCCATCAACGCATGCAAAGAGTACTCACTGTTGAACCGAGGCCTCATCTTCGCATCATTGCTTGGGAGCTTGTCTTCTCTGTGATCTGCAGGAATGTCAGACACCTTGTGGTACCGTCTGCCGTTACCGTGACATCGGTGTCCGTGTCGTACCTGTTTGTGTTGTCATATTGAGTCTCATGCACTCTGTAGGGGTTGTTCTTTGCCTGATGGTTAGAAGCACCCTGAGGGTTTTTACCACCGTATGAGTCCTGTCTGGTCCTGTCTGAGGGCCATTTGTTATTCTGTGTTTGCTGGGACCTGTGATCTTGGGTCTGTCCATAAGGCTGGTAGTAATAGCTGTAGTAGTCACTGTTGTAGCCATATCCCGGTCCCAGATGTGGTTCTGAATTGGACACACTAGGCCTAATAGGGGGCTGGGTTGGTGGGCGAGGTTTGGGAGGCTTGTTTGGGAATCCCCAGTTCTTGGTCCCATCTCGAAGGGGAGGACTATCCTGCCTGTCCTGGTCTTGATCTCTGTAAGGATCATTTCTGGTTGATCCTACATCAGCAGGCTGCTTCATACCCATATCATGGTCACTAACCATCTTCCTATCTATTGGGTCATAGTCCACGACTCTCTGTTGGGAGGCTTCCCTGTCTTCAACATCTGACAGATGGTTGTTGACTTCATATTTATCCTCTCTTACCCTGTCTTCTTTCTGCTCATCCATTTCATCAACTCTGCCACTGATGTCATATGTGTTGGTGTCTTCATCCCCATCCACTCTATATTCGCCTGTATTCTTGTCATACATAAACTTTGCAGCATCCTCTTTATAATCTGGCAACTTTGCCCTCTGAGGAGGTTGGTAGGCCTCATCATCTCTCAAATCCCCCGTCTGGTATTCTTCTCTCCAGATTTCTTGGTTGTGTGTCAACAGGGCTTTTTTGCTGGTTTTCTGGCCTTGACTTCAGAGTTTCTTCTTCATCTCCTCTTCCTCTTTCCACCTCTTCATCTGCTTGTTCTTCGTCTAGGACATCCCCAAATCTTGTCTTTCCTCCATCTGACTGGATTTCATAGCACGTTGCACCATGGCACTCAAGTTTTGGAAACTGGTCTTGATCCTTGTCCTCATCAGGTTCTGGGTTCCCTAAATCTTGTGGCAACCTTCCCCTGCTTTCATCCTGCAGCCTGATCTTCATGTCAGAAAGTTCTCTCTCTCGATTGTCCTGGTTTGTGTCTTGTATGGTACTCTGATCCCTGTCACCATTCTCTAATGGTGATTGGTCATTCAGTTGGTCAGCCAGAGTCTGATCAGCTTCTCCTTTCAGAGATGGACCAGGTCCAACATCACCAGAATATTTATTGGGCATGTTAGGTGGATTAGTAGGAGGCATTAGAAGAGACTGGGGCAGTTTCTGGTCTGTGAGATTATGGAATATTAAAGGGATTAAAAATGGGTTAATGACACAATGTCCCATGACAACTGTAGTATTACATTGTACATGTACATGTAGAAAAGGCATCCATTAATGTGCATAAGGAAATAGCACAATGCCAATGTTAGTACTGCAGACATGGAAGAAGAGTAAAGTGATTTCAAAAGTCTTCCAATTTTACAGTTTTACACATGTACAATTGTACATGTAGAGAAAATGAGCTTATTACATAAATTAGATAAATTATTGCCAGCTTTATATTCGTGTGTGTGTGTGTGTGATTGGGTTTTTACAGACGTGTATCAATCAGATATGATTATTTACGTCTGGGGACCGACCTTTAACGTCACCATCCGAAAGACGTGACTCAGTTTCGAACCTGCGTCCTCGGCTGAATCAGTTTGTAACTTCCACTGTTAGCTGGATTACAGGCGCACGCCACAACATCTAGTCTATTCTATTAGTTAGGCTATTATTTTAGGCTATAATTTGTCAAATTATTCTCAGTTACCATTCTATTTTTCCTGTACGTAGTATACATGTATGATGCCTGTAGGAATAAATTCACAACTCAATGTACATGTACATGTACATGTTATGTATAGGAAACAGTAGCTGCATATAATCTACTCCTCTTTCCTGTTTTCTAATCTCCAATAACATAAGATATGAATGGTATGGTTTAGTCGTATGATTTGCAGGTGGATAAGGCTTACATGTACAAACTGTATGTACATGTAGTTATGAAGTACACACAAATAAGAATACTTAGCCCTTTCTCACCATCTGACTGCATGTTTTGACCAGCATTAATCTGTTCTGCTGGAGGTGGTTCTTGTGGACTACATCGGTATTCATCAGAACCATCATCACAATCAACCACAGAGTTACAGATGTACAGTTCATTAATGCACTGCCCAGAATCACACTCAAAGTAACCGTTCAGGCAATTTGAAATAGGTTCTGTAAGAAAAAAAAAATTGAAGATATATTACAGATTCAAATTTTGTTCCCATTTTAAGGGGGAAGGCCACACTGATAATAATATCAAGTTGCTTCTAAAAAGAGCAGAATAATGACAGAAAGGTTCAGAAACAGATCTCTGGAAATTGTAGGAAAATCTGAAAAAGGAGAAAAAAGTTAAATTCACACTGAGAATAATAACTGATTATTGATCAACACAAACTTGCAACTCTAGGACTACCTTTACATGTACTTACTGTAATACAAGTACAATGTATCAGTAGCTTACATTTTATTTGGCTTTGATAATTATGAAAAATAAATATGCTTGACCATGGATGTTCATTAAGGAATAAATGAAGCAGTAGTAAAAATATGTGTTTGAATGATATGTCTAGACGAGAAATTTACAAGAAAATTAATACAAACAAATTGAGAGCTACTGCCAGTACTGGCAGTCTGGCATCATTAACATTATCAAAATTAACTTAAGGCAATCCTTTTTCCTATTTTGAACAAAGTGAAGCATGACAATTTTAAGTTAATAAAAGAAATATTTATAATCTATTATAGCAACTCCGAAGTTGTCTGCCAATCCACAGTATACTCTTTTACAATTTAGTTAGTCATCAAAATATGTTTTTTGTAATACATCTACCCGCGTTAATTAATGAAACAAATAACACAGATTTCTAGAAAATTATAGCAAATACATTGAAAATAAGAGAAAATGTATCTAAGAAATAAACAAAACAGGATCCCTTCTTACCAATGGGTGCCAACGTCGGAGGTGGTGTTGGCTTTGTAGTTGTCTCTATTTGCTGAACAGGTATTGCCGTCGTAATTGGATCCGGTGCATACCCTTGAAATCCTCCCAATGCCTTCATCATACTACTAATGTATCCAAGATGGTACGTGAACAAGCAACGATTTTCCCCATTTTTACCCTCTGGTCGGCAAACAAAAAGAAAGCAGTTTGTTTCCTCGCTCCTGTATGCTTCCCCAACAAAAATGGTAGTGTCACAATTTTCTTTCAAACAGCACTGCTCCAAACAAACGTCAAATGTTCTTACCGATAAGGCAGCAACAAAATTTGCACCATTGGTTTTTGAGTCTTTTGTTCTAATAATATAATTCTGGCTGATTTCATAGTCAGCTTCCCTTGTGCAACTTGGAAGAGGGTCATCTTTTCGATCATTGTCTGCATATCTTGTCGATGATGAGCTGCCTTTCTTCCCGACGTGTCCATTGTCATATCCTTGCCCGTCCACGGGCAAGTAACCAGCCGCCAGATTGACACATACACTCACAACAACAGCAAACGCGACACAAAATGACAGCTGCATTGTCGCGATTGTAGGCTATTTCATACAAAAAAATGTAAAGATTTCATAAGCTTAAAATACACTTTCTATAATTTCATAACTCCACTCACAGTAAACAAGCCTTATAGAAGCTGCATTCCTGCAATATTTCTGCCATTTTCCACTCTCAGCAATCAACTACAGCTAGCTACATTGTACGAGTCGAGTAGTACGTACCGTACATAGCATAAAGTACAGTACGGGGATTCTACAGTACATGTACGTATCGGTACTTGTTTTCTTTTTGTCAGAGCCAAAGACCCAATAATGTTAAGTCAATTTACTCTAACTTACTTCCGTAGTACTAGTGCTGCTGTGTGAAGAAAAGGTGCTCGAAAGGTTACACGTGAAAACCGTCTACTTTTTCTTAATTTTTCATATCTTGGCCAGTCTTTAGTCTGATTTTTGCACGAGAAGGGTGGAAAGTTTTGAAAAACATTTTTCAATAAATGCCACCATAAATCCCAGCCAAGGATTTAAAAATCGAGTATAATCCCCCTTGCATTTTCCTCGAAATTACATAAAATAGGAGTTACATGAAATTTTAGACTTTGGGAAAGGTTAATTAATGGAGGAAAAAAATGTTGAAATGTATTCCATATTTCAATAATCCTAGAGACTGTAGATTTATCATTTTATACATGCTTTGGACCTTGCAGCCCAAAGGCGTTTAAATATTATAAATTTCTAGCTAGAAATATTTAAGGCTCAACAATTAATAGACCCTCCTAAGGACTATGCATTTGACCCCACAAACCCTATAAACAAACAAACAAACAAAATAAGCAAGATGCTGTATGTACTACTTTGTACTGTGAAAACGTTTATTATATAATACCCCGGATAATACCTGGGAAGGTCCGAAATGTAAACAGCTTTGCGTTTATCATCTCTCAAAAACGTGATTCTGGCTCTATATATTGTCACATATATTCGGCGTTTCAATATACCCAGCGTTTCGGAAAACAGGCTTGCGTTTATCAACATGAAAATTTGCCTGAAACACGTTTGAAAACGCTGATTCCAGGCATAAAAAAGGTGACTCGATAAACGCACCCGATATTATAGTCTTGTCCGCATCCGATGCTTATACACGTACTACTATACTGAAATATAATATGCTTACGTTCTTTATATAGTTTCGGGACTATTAAATCACTCTTCGCTATAAAATTATGTGGCATTTATTGCAAGTATAGTAGGCCTACGGTGTTCTCAATATCAATTCCATCAAACCTAAAAGTAGGCCTGCGCCTATTCATATATTTATGTATATAATTATATTGATAGATTAATTAATTAAATTATTCATTGATTGATTGATTGATTTATTTATTCATTCATCTGGTTGCTTACTAACAAGCAAAAATGCTTTCTTAGCAGTCAGGTAAAATAACCACTACCACTACCACTTTGTTCATTTATATGTATTACTTTTTTAGATTAAAAATTAATTGATTTTATTATATCATTTACATGTATTGCTTCCCCTGTCTTCTTTCTGCTCATCCATTTCATCAACTCTGCCACTGATGTCATATGTGTTGGTGTCTTCATCCCCATCCACTCTATATTCGCCTGTATTCTTGTCATACATAAACTTTGCAGCATCTTCATGTATAATTCATGGATATAAAACTAATGGAATTAAAACTGATGTTTTTGGATACGACATTACCAGGGCGGCGGAGCGTCTTTCGAAGTGTGGGGGGCAGGGCCCAACACTTAAATTGACACTTACTGGAAAAATGGGGCACCGTACCGTAAGAGTAACCTCGAAACGAAAAAATGTTATTGGTATACCCATACAATGCAGTTAATACATAATATAAGGGATAATCTTCAACGTTCAAGATTGCTCTTTACGGTGGTCCTATTAGACACTTATGCAGCACCATAATTATATTGCAGTTGTGTGTGATGTAAAACAAAGGGATAGTTGAGTTTTGTTGCAGAGGGCGCTGCACAAAATATTTTTTTTGTCAGATAATGAAAAACTGAGTGTCAAATTTGAAAGAGCATACAATTTAAATGACAAAATCAACTTTGTTTGATCAAAATCGGGTCAGAGACGGCTGAAATATCCATAAGTATAACCACTTTTAATATTTGTGGTGCCCCACAAATATTCGATAATTTGGAACCAACCGTTGAAAAAACGAGATAGCACCTTACAGGCATACATTTTATTCCAGCCAATGCCAATGTTAGCTTTTTGTTGGCTTTTCATGTTGGTTATAATACGCACAGCCAGCCGGCCCGTGTCTTGGTATTATTAATTAATTAATTAATCAATTAACGGTCACGAATTTTTTTTTTGTAAGTGGAGCTCTAGGCCCTATTGGTATGATCGTATTTAATCTAAATGTCACACATTTTGGAGTTTAAAATTATCTTCATAGCAATTTTAGGTCCTAAAAGGGCACTATAAATGTCATAAATAAGAATAAGAGCAATAACCATGCACTTTGAAGGCAATTGCGGTCTTAAACAAGAACTCAACTATCCCTTTAAGATTTGTGAGGTCGCATTGCCACCGATTAGATCTTATTATTACATAAAAATAATCCTGAAGGGGTTTTAAGCACAATCTTATGAAAGAATGTATAAGACTTTTAATATGTTACACGATGAAATAAACTTTTCAAGCGAGCGTAGCGGACGAATTTGGGGGAAGTTCCGAGAAAGAACATTTAAAATGTTTAATGCAGTTGCATTGTATTGAAAACTCCTTCACTGTATAAAACTTTATATTCATGATTACCTTGGCATTCTATGACATTCAAAATGGCATGGGGGTAAAATAATGATAAATTGAAAGAGCGGCCTCTTTTAGCAATTACGTAGAATATATTACGGCAGTTTAAAGGGGCAAAACGTTTTAGTGGCAAAGAAAAGAGCAGACTTCTCATATTAAAATCTAAAGAAGGGACATTTAATATCATTAACAACCAGCAAGGTTGTATTTATAAAAGGAGCACAGTTCGTTCTTATCATTTTGGGGGATTTGTGCCCCCTGCCCTACCCCGCCTCAACTGCCTTTCGTTGTGGTGGTAAATACTTGTTACTACACAAAGCTGCTCCGATTCTTTGAAACAAGTTGTGGCTCTTTAGATGACCGCAAAAGGGCATACTTTGTAAGCGACATGCAGTGGGAAATAAAGGGGGCATAGTATATATCAAAGGGCAATTATTGGAAACAAAAAGAGACATTTATCACAAGCAACAAAGGGAACATTTGAAATGGGCACTCATTTGAGGCGGAAAGAAGGCATTTGTAAGGAGGGGGAAGAGGCACTTATGAGAAACGAAAAATGGGCACTTATCAGAAGGGAAGAGAGCAATTATTAGAATTGGAATGGTGCACTTATTACAAAGGAAAAGGGGCACTTGCCAAAGGAAAAGGGGCAACTATCAGATTTGGATAGGGGGCACTTAATTATCAGAGTTGAGAGAGAGAGAATTTTCAAGAAAGTGAAAGAGGTACTTATTTCAAAAGTGAAAGGGGCACTTTCAGAAGGGAAAATGGCACTTATTAAAAAGGAAATAGGAAATAGGGGCATGTGTCAAAATAAAAGGGGCACTTATCAGAGGTAAACAGAGAGAAACTGTGAGAAGGAGAAATATGTACTTACTACAGGAAACGGGGCACTTGACAAAGTAAAGCGGTACCTATTAGATTTGGATAGGGGCACTTATCAGACTTGAATATGGGAACTTATGTACTTTCATACACTATATAGACCTATTATCGTTTGTATCTTTGTGTCAGTATCTATGTATGATGTATAAGAATTGTATTCACAAGTCATGCATTGCTTTTTATACTTGTTTCTTAGTACTTTTATGTTTCTTAGTACTCTCATACCCGGGGTCAAAGAGTCAATAAAATTCTACAAAAATTCTATTAAACAAAAATCAGAGGTGAAAGAAGCAATAATTGGAAAGGAAAAGGGCACTTATCTGAAGTAAATAGGGGCACTTTTGGGGGACTTTTCCCCCTTTGCCCCCTATACCCCCAGAGCATCGCCTCTTGGAATTTCCAAATTTTATATGATGCAGATAATATGTGGGGGGAAACTAAACAAAAACTTTATTAACAAAAAGGGCCGGGGCTCGAACAACTGAGGATCCAACTTTGTTATAAGTTAACAGATGGCGACATATAGCTGAATTCTCCACGGCCCATCGGCTGACTAGCTGCCCTCCTCCCCCGCCTCCTACTCCTTCCTAACCCCACATTGCGAATAGGAATTATCTGAAGTGGGGATCTGAAATTTTACCAGCAATATATTTTTGAGACTCGGCTCAGTATTGCAGAACGACAGTCATTTTCAAGAGTCCTAAAAGGGGGCCGCGTACGTGATGTCTTACTCGTTACCACACTACATTGCCGTTCAGTCGATCGGTCCGATGATTTCATTTTTGATAATGATCATAAGATCAATATTGATAATAATAACTTGACAGGATGACCCATGGAAGCTGAAAATATTGCATGCATTGTTACTTGACACTAACACTTTTCATATATAAAAAAGAGAGATGAGATAGAAAGAGATGAGAGAGAGAGAGAAAAAGTGGGGGAGCTATAGGGGTGACTTGAGGGCCGGCCCAGAGGGAGGGATGAAATTGTGAGTGTATAATAACACAGATGACGGTAGGCCTAGCAAGTTAGTATGCCTTGTCAGTATAGGTGAAGATCGTCGATATTACAAAGGTCAGATAAACATTGTCCATTTTGTGGCAGCTTATAATTTTAGCCAGGTTCCATGCAGTTTGAGAATACTTTTGAAGAAAAAATTCCACCACTATTTGCACATTGAAGAAAATACATGTACAATGCTCAAAATTTGGCTTTCGAAGTAAAATTTGGAAGGAATTGAATGCTTTCTCATTCGTCTACGCCATATACTTCATCTTTTGAGAAAGTTATGTGTCGTATGGGCGAGATCACTGCGGGATCATAGGGGCTAGCTGAACCCGACGGCTAGCTATTTAATTTTTTTAAACGTTTTTGGTCAATGACTCAAAGTCAAATGATCCACATGTAATTTCAATGTTGAAAACTTTGGGCTTGCTTTCGGGACAGCTAGGCACCACGCAAGACCGTATCAGACCTCCAGTTTCAACTTCTACGTCTCAGTGGGAGCATGGAGCTAGTCTTCTAGCTCCATGGTGGGAGTCAGTCAGTGGCGTCTCCACCAGTGGCTCCCTACCAAAACCAGCCGCATGTTCTTACTTTGGTGGGAGTTTTTGTGGCCACGGAGCACCAACATGTGCATACGCAAATAATTAGGCCTCTATGGTTCCCAAAAGAAAAAAGAAACACGCGTGTGTAGTTTCAGTTTTCACGATGATAAATGATAATTTAATACTTAATCAAACATTCTTTCTCAAATACCAGGTGAATTATGCACCGAGCAAGGGTAAAATTGTATAACGCGGAACGATATTCAGATGTCGATGATGATGATGATGATGATGATGCGAACTATAACGGTATGGATAATGGGAACCACCCCCTTTCATGCGGCCTCGCTTCAATTATCCTACACTCAGCGCAGCTAATGTAAACATTGAAATGCCGACGTTGGGATTTGAAGACCAATCAATTTACATACCACAATGAGATTCATCGTTTTATTCACCTTTCTATTTGGTATGTATGAAATCAAAGTCTGAGATAAGTGTATTTGTTGTTAATTTTATTGTGTCATTTTGTTAGAGTGCTATAACATTGAGAACAAGTGTCAGGAGCTAGCTAGAGCTAGAGTCAGTAGAGAGTATAAGTAGAGTGTGCATGGTGTGCGAGTGAGCCCAATCTAGGCCCTACTAGTCCTAGGTTTCGTGTAACTCCAGGGAGCTCCGACGCCGACGCCATACGCGCCAAAGGCGTCGGCGTCGGAGCTCCCTGGAGTTAGGTTTCGTGATGAGTAAACTTTGCATGTGTTGTCTGTTGATCATGATTATTCATGTTGTACCGAAGTTGTAGTCAAAGATGAAACTAAAATTGAAAAATTAAAAGAAGTAAATTCTTTATAATAATCATGCCAGTCAAAAAACTGAAAAAGTAAAATTTGGTGATGTATAAACCCTGAACAAAAGGCTGAAGGCTGGAGGGTATAGAATCGTGATCCCTACAATTTTGCTCTTGGCTCTTGCCTTAAAATAAAAAGAAATAACATGTTTTCTGTCGGTGTTGATATGTTAGGATTTTACCATATTTCTTTACCATGCACAGATTTAAGATTCATGCCAATATTTCCCCATAATAATTAATATCATGCAGGGACAGCTAAAATTCCTAAAAACAATTTATATAAAGGGTGAAATAAGCTTTGCCTGATTGGGCATATTATAATGCTGATAAATGTTGTCCCATTATAGCTATAATTACTAGCTTTCAAAGCTAATTAGGCAGAACCATTATCAGACACAACCACCCACTATTATTTATTACTCCCTATTTTATTTTGTTCACTAGGGGTCTGCTATGGAGAAACCAAAACTTGGCAACGGGATGTGAACTTTGGAAATCCAAACAATTGGGATAAACGGAGAGTGCCATGTGCTTCTGACTCCATCAAGTTTCCTGAATCAGTAGGTCATCAGTAGATCTGAATATAAATGTGCTATGTCCTAACCAGCTAACCTTGATAAACCTTTGTTATGATATTGCTTTACAGGTTTTTTTTTAAATGCATAAAGATGAAGCATGAAGTAGTTCTTATGTCTCAAGGTAAAGGGTCATTTTGCATCCCATTTTGAAAGAAAACAGAAACTTGTAAGATTTATGACTGTCCTTTTGAATAAAATCTGTACCATTTTATTGTATTTTGTATACAGAGTTGACATGAATTAGAATAATTACATCATGGATTATGTCATAATAAGCTGTAGAAAAATTGTGAGGATCGCCTTTTCTTTAAATGTTGCATTTGAACAAATCAATCTAAAAGCAGTTATCAAATACAAGGAGTATTGAATTACATAGAATGATCAACTTATCATGAGCAAGTATGATTATGAACTGGGTAGAAATTGATACATGTATTCAAGGTTATGCCAAAAATTGATAGTGAAACAGGTTAATGCAAAGTTGTTGAATATGTACCTGTCAGATTTATTTACAGTCTCTATGTTTCCTCATCAGGTCAGTGTAGTGTTCATGCAGACCAACTCTACCTTAAAAGAGATACTTCTTCCACTCAATGGAGCTCTCGTCTTGGACAACAATGTCAGAATTACTTTCACTGATGACTCCAGCGTCCAGCCAGAGTGCACTGGGGAAGGTAGGATAGTGCTCTTACCACTGATAATATATGATGAGATTACTCAAGTTGAGGAAGATAACATTTATTTGAAGAAGTATACTTTGAAAATATACTTTTCACAAGAGGAAGAGATATGAGTGAAGTTTATATGTTCTTGAGTCATTCATGTTCATGTTATTGTACATTCTGTGAGGAAAGTATTGTTTGACATTTTGTGTAAGCAGAATATTGTTTGGAAGTGTTTGAAGTAATAGTCCTCATATTGCATGATCTCTCTTGCAGCAAAAGTATTCAAAGTCAGAAAATGTTAATCTTCATTTTTTATACTTGTTCTATTTTCTTTCAAAGAGCAAACCTTTAGCGCAGACACCCCTGAGAGTTGGTATAACCCCAGGAACTGGGTAGGAGCCAACGGTCCAGTCGCAGTGGATACAGAGAGTGTACCATGCCAGTATGATCAGGTCATCTTCCCCACCGAGAAACTCTTCTCTGTCGGGGTGGACCTTAGTACCACTGTGGGCACAGTCAGCTTTGCAGGGGAGGCAAGTGTGAAGATCTGCACTGCATTGCTCGCACATCATCTGCAGAGAGTCAAAAGGGTGTCAACTATGTGTTAAAGGATATGAATTAACGCCCTTCAGGCTCTCATCAGATGACATATGATCGAGCTATTTAGTCATTATTTTACCTTATTATACAATGCTTTCTTCAGGTTATTCCTCTTAGTTCCAAAAATTATTTTATAGAATAGTAAATCTATATTACAATTAATTGATGGCTATTTCTAATGTTTCTGTTTGCTGATCTATTTTATGTAGACAGCTATTTGCATGTGCATTTATGTTACAAGGTAGTACTGGACTACTTTCTTCTACAGATTTCATGCATACATTGAAATTCAAGTCATTGATGAAAACAGCAATGATCAATGGCCATGGGGATTTATCTACATGTATATGAGTGTTTCTTCAAATATGAAACAAAGCTGATATTTCTGAGTACAACTAGTTCTATTATTGCGTTCATTTGTTGTATCCCTCTTGCAGAACTTTGTATCTACCAACGCATTCTCAAGCTTTCTTAGTTCTCCATCTGGCCAGCAGCAGTTTGCCGTGTCCAACAGTCCATCCATTATATTGCAGAACTCCCAGTGTAATGACCTGACAGGGTGTGTTTGTGGGAATGATGTCGAACCGGTGAGTCATGCAATATTAATTTGCTCTTGTAATGATGTCTAGCTTCTGAAAAAAATGATAAGCTATTGTGAAGATATTTTCATACTGGTAGAGAGTATAGATTTTACAACATTCTTTATTCTGTCTATGGACAGAGTAAATGCTATTCTT
This sequence comes from Mesocentrotus franciscanus, assembly GCA_037976565.1. Lineage (NCBI taxonomy): Eukaryota > Metazoa > Echinodermata > Echinoidea > Camarodonta > Strongylocentrotidae > Mesocentrotus > Mesocentrotus franciscanus. The sequence goes on along the minus strand of CP137669.1, from coordinate 18,235,664 downwards.
CATTTCTGAGTTTGGCATATTAGCTCCTGATATTTTTTTAGAGACATAGATTGTATTAGAACATAGAATTATTGACTATTGATGTGTATGTATTAACTTATTTTCATGCAGTTATTGTCACAATTATCACTCTTTCTCAAAAATTTAAAGCTAACATCATAGATGACACTTTTAGTCATGCACACTGGAATATGTGGCGTATATATTTCACTCATTGTAAACTAGATCACAGGGCAGTGAAATAATGATAATAATTCTCCTCTGTTATTAGACACGGACAAAGATTTGTGGCTTCAAGAGTACTTGTCCTGCTCTTGCATGTCGGAATGCACCTATCCCTGTAGGAGGATGTTGTCCAGTTTGTGGTAAGAAACTCGTTTTTTTTTGTATTGGTGGTTTCATTTTGTGATTTACCTAGATGTAGACGGCAATGAGCTATATGATGACATGGTGAATAACCAGGAAATGCCATGTAATGACCAACTCCTATTCTGAATGGGATACTTAGAACATTTTTATTATCTGTATGCAAAATTGTTATGTAATAATCTTAAGAATATGTAGAAACTTGTACTGCAAAATGTACAATGTGCCACAAGGACTTACATTTGAGTAACACATGGAGTTAAGATAACTGGAAGATCTACCAGAAATGATGGGAATGATGAAAATGATACTACCTCATCGAGGTGGTCATAATTTTAGTAAAGTGTTATCCTACCTATTTATACATGTCAAAAACATTTAGTTATCCTTTTCAGTTTGGACATTCTTTCTTATTTTTAGGAGCCATTGTTACTATGGAATACAACCCTCAGACGTTCAATTACGAGTCTGTGAAGAGAGACATAGAGAGCAAATTTGGTCTTGGTCCTTCAACTCAATCTTCCAATGCAGCCAGAGTGAGTTCATGTTGACAATTTAATTTCTTGGTTGCTGTTGATGTTGCCTTTAGGTCAACCTGTGTACGTTTGAGAACTTAACAAAAAAAACCATCATGAAGAAAATTTACACCAGGAAAAAATTGCAATGTAAATACATGTATATGAATTTGATTGAAAATAGCACATGTGTTTTGTTAATAAAGTGTAATACATGGGTGCATTGAGCAATTAGCTCTGAAAAGCTCTAACAAGCTCTTTGCTTTCAACAGAGAATATATCTCTCATGAACAATCTTTTTTTTACAATTTCATACTAAACATCTATGCCAGAACTCTATATTACTTCTGATTCTCTCTCTGTGTCTCTCATCTTCAGAGGAAACGTCAGTCAGGCAGCGATGTTACCATGTACATGTCTAAGACCAGTGAGGGTAAGATTCAATTGGTCTTCACAGACAGTAACAGTGGCAGCAGCAGTGGGCAATCAGCCATTCGCCTTGCTCTTGAAGTGGAGGATGACATCGCACAAAGTGAGTTCAACGTAGTTTATCATATCCACAGTTGAGTAGAGCAATGTTTGACGCTGCCACTCTAAATGGTGTTTCCACCATCATCATACTTGCATAATCAGACTTTGGTAACTGATGCAAATTATTGACAATTTCTCATGATCTGCACTTAATAACCCTTTCTCAATTGATTTGTACTAAGAATTGTTAATAGGTCGCATGTTTCAACCTTGCCTAAAGTTACTCTCCATTTTTTTTCTCTTCTTTCTTTCTTTGTTCTATACGTTATCTAATCTAAGAGGCACCGAATCCCCAATGAAATCTGGCTAATAAAAAATCACAATGTTACATGTCAAGTCCTTGGTAGACAATGGCTATTGCTCATTTATGACATATTCTTATTTACAGAGCTCTAAAGTCCTTCAAATTTCTTTATGTTGTTATCTTGTGTACCTATAGATTTGGATTCTTATGGAGTCACTAGTGTTGCCATGCAGAGCTCAGAGAAGGGAACCGGTGGACTGTCTGGTGGTTAGTACAATCTTACACATATCAATTAAACAAGTTGACTACTAAATCCCAAGATAACTCAGACTAGATTTTAGAGTCCCAAAGTGTGACTTCATACTGGCCAAGTTGTCAACATTGCTGGTTCCAAACAATTTTGTGCTAAACAATGATCACACCAGTGCCAAACACTGAATTTGCCCTGCTCCATCCCATTGCCTGAATGAACCAGTAACCTGGACAAAGAGTGAATATGACGTTAGCACCTCGGTACTCCATATGAAGAATGGGTGTTACTCTAAAATAACGTTGTATCCAACAGGTTAATACCTCAGTTACACCAATGAGATCGACAACAGACTGACAGCAGACTGAATGAAAATATTACATTACACCAAATGCCCAAGAATCAGTCGGTTTTGATTCGGTGTAGAGTTGGTTTGGCCGTGTAACTGAGGTAAAACACTGAAATGATTATACAGGGAGTTGTGCGTTGATCCATTGATTAACTCGATCTTTTGTCTTCCCATTAACCAGGCCTGATAATTTCCCAATTTAAATCGGTTTTCCGATTTTATTTTATTTTTCCCGATTTTTTGTAGTTGATTTTTTTTCTTCTTCCTGATTTTAATTTTTTTTAATTTTTTTTTAATCACAATTTTTTTTTCTCCAAAAATGGATAGTCCTTGAGATCGATGTATATTCGGGTTAAAATTGGGGGTTGATGTGCCACTTTTTCATGACTTGCTTGAACGCTTCTCTCAACTTTACAGAGCCAATAACACATGAGGCAAGTGATGAGTTTGCAAATTATTTTACTGTGATTTATTTGTACTAACCCATTTACTACCAGTACACATACAGTGTTTGAATATCAATCATTATGTTGATACATAGAGGTAATTCTATATATTCTATACATGAATTTGATGTGGAACACTGTAATTATTTGCGACCAGGTATAATTCACTGAAAATCTCTGTCTTCTACAGGTGGAGTTACAAATGGGGGAATAGCAGGCATCATCATTGCTGTGATTGTAATCATTTGTTTTGTCAGCACTGTTATCTTCTTACTCATGAGAAGAAAGTAAGTATATGCTTTGACTGCATTGTCTCTGTAACACCAAATTGTAGGCTAGCAATTATCATTCCTATTTAATCCTTTCATAGAGATACAGGCAGTGTTGAATTATGCAAAATGTAAGAATGAGACCCTTAAAAGGGCTTTAGCACAATGGTGTTCATAATGGGACAGTTTCAAAAGATCGATTACTTACCCAAACAATCTCTGTGTAATAACTATTCATCAACATCAACATCTCTGTAGTTTTGTCATGGAAAAGAGAATACTACAAATTGAAATCTCTGTAAACTAAGTAACTAACCTATCTAAAATGATCATTTTAAACCAGATTACCAGGATTTTCTGTTTTCCTGTTATGCCTGATAATCCTGAACTTATGTAAGGGGAACGTAAGGGGAAAACACAATACAAAACAGACAAACCAACTCAAACACTGAACGCATCTTAAACCAGTGTATTTATTGCAACTGTAAGCAGATGGATTTGTGACATGTCAAAGATCACATGTCATAACGTGTGACACATGTATACAAGTGACAACTCATGGTCCATTATATTTTTTCAGTTCTACATGCTTATAGTGATATTGAGATACAAATGGATTTTTTAAAGTGCAAACATGTCAAAGGTCATATAGGATTGGAAACTCATGATCTATGTTTTTTTTCTTGTTTTATTCAGTTCACTTAGTTGGAAGGATGAACCCCTGCATGCTGACAGCGACATTGAGATGTCTCAAGGTTTGCCACCAGGCTTCATGCAAGAGATCCCTAATCCGACCTTTGACGCCGCTATGAGAGGCTTTGACAACCCTATGTATACCACTACAACCAAGGTATGTACTGAGATGTATTGATCCAGTGTTTTTCTCATGACATGTACTAGCTCTGGTAACATTAGGTTCAAGCTACCGGTATGTTTTATCCAGGATATTGGTTTAGGATTGTAGTTTAAATAGTTGGTTGGGTTTAGTGTTCTACCCAAACTATCTAATTGAGGAGGCGAGTTGGCTCAGTCGGTAAAGCATCTGCCTGTCGAACCAAAGTTCATTGTTCGAATCCAACCCAATCCAACCCATGACTGAATCCTGCTTTGTGTGTCAACATGCCCCTCCCCTATTTCATAGACGTATGTTAAGTGGAAAGCACTCCCTCCCTCGGATAGGACGTTAAATGGAGGCCCCGTGTAGAGGGCAGTAACCACCTTTGCAGGTTAAAAACCCTCTGCACTATTCATATAAGAGCATGGGGGAAACCCCCGGTGTAGTGTTAACCTGCACACCCCCAATCAGTTATACCGGGAGAAGAGACCCAAGGGTTACAATGATTCAGTTCGCTTTTCACCTCCCAGGCACAGGTGATGCCAAATACTTAATAATGATAATAAATACTAATAATGTTCAAGCTTTTAATTTAATGAGCCAAGTTATGTATAAACTAACTTCTGGTGGTATGAAGGTGAGAAGTGCTCATTATAAAACTGCCATAGTGGGATACCATGATTGTTATAAGGCCAAAAAAAAAAAGTTGTTTGGTTGTCCTCGATTGCTTTTCTGGAGTAGGGGCGGGCGGGCGGATTTTTTTTTTTTTTTTTTTTTCCTCCATTTGTTTTCTTCTTCATATGGACTCATTACTTCCTATTTATTTTCATTTTCTGTTCAAATCATGAAGCCAATATTATTATTATTTAAACACAAAAGAATCCCGCCAATAATCATAAATTGCCATGTCAATATTCATTTTTATTTTCGCTGTTTCGAGGTAGTTTTGGCTATAGCGAGGCAGTTTTCGTCTGCATGTAAACGACGTACGTCTATAGGAGCGCGACGCGTTGTTCGCTCGCCCGCGTCGTTTGTTCCTGCGGCCGGAGCAGGTATCCCACGCCAGAGCTCGCGGCGCCAAAAACTATCCCTGTGGTGATCCGGCTGCAATGATTTAATACGTGCGGGAGACACTATTGATCTTGCGATACACGAAAAATAGTGATCTAAATCTGAAAAATACTTGAAATACAGCTCAGGTTTTGGTACCCATCTTCCTTACAGACACGCGTAAGATATTCGATTTTTCAGATTCAGGTAGCGGGACTGCCGATTACATCGCTAAAATGTGATATTTAAGGATACATTTTCTATTGCAAATGTGGTTCTCCTGTGACTCTGATATGTTTTGTATGTGCGTGATATGTGTATTATGCTACCACGCATAGTACAACGGACCCACCGAAAACTGCCACCCGGCCGAAAACTCCTCCTCTTCTCTATTAAAGACATAATTGCGTACTAAAAGGACCAAATTGGAGACGGACACATTTTGATCCTTGCAACATGCATCAAATGGTATGTTTGGCGTTTAAAATTGCTCCAAAATAAATGTATATTCTTTAAAAAAAAAAAAAAAATCTAAAAAAAAAAAAAAATACGAGCGGGCCGAAAATGAGGAGCGGGCGGTCGAGGACAACCAAATGATTTTTTTTTTTTGGCCTAAGGGTGTCTCCCATTTCCCCTGTTAAAAGAATTTCCTGTCATGTACTTGTATGTATACAAAAATTAAGAAAATTGTGTGCTTATTTTGGAAAAGTGGCATTCGAAACATGATTTTCATGATAGCCCAGATTACAAAAATACAAGGAAAAGGTAGGCACATTTGTATCTGGCATATAGGTACTGAAAGCAAGATGTGCAATATTTTGATGTCGACCTGAAAGTATTTTTTCTTTTGAGTTTTTGCTTTATGCCTTTCATTTATGTGCTGTAGGAGAATCTGTATGCAGACCCTGCGGAGGTGAAGGTCAACACCTCCGGGATGATAAGAAGGCAGCGTATGTGGTGGAGGAGAAGGGCGCCATCAATGGTCCAAACTGGGAGGAGGATGAGGACATCAAAGCCTTCTCCAATCCGATGTCTGCTGACGTCATAGAGGAGTCCAATGCTTAAGAGCATGCCAGAATAGGGAAATCTTAACAATGTTTGACAATCAAAATTAAAGTGAATTCCTTGTTTTGGAAGATCCTTTACAAAGTAACGATGTATAGTGAGATAGCAAACTACAACTGTGTCAAAGTAAAACAACCGTTGCAACAGTATGAGAATTACAAACCATGTACAATGATTTTTGGTGAATATTTTTATGACTAATGAGAAAATGCAGGTCCCCAAAAATCTTAAGGAGTCTTCTCCTTTGATTAGAATTAACGTCAAACTTTTAGCAGCCCAAATCTCACTTTTAATATTTCGGTAAAAGGAACATTGTTATGGTATACCTGATAACCTGTGTGACATATTCCATGTATAAAGATGTCAGAAGTATTCACTCAATGAAACAAAGTATATGCTAGATAATGGTATTCATTAGTTTTATTTTGTAGTAGCTCATCAGGTAAGTGTGCTTTAGAAGTGGCATATCATAGGGTAGCAATTATTTGTGCTTCATGAAACAAAGACCACAATCTTTGTATTGTAAACTATCGTTATCATCATTCTTTTATGTGTATTCTACACTTATTGTGCTTGATATCGATATTGCCCCCTTTTTACACTGTTAATCAGTATTATTTTGTACTAGCTAAGTGTGCTCTTGAGTTTGTACTTTCCTACGTTCTTAGTACTTCAATTTTTGAGACATTGCCAGGGGCTCTTTTATTGTTATTTGTATGTACAATTGCCTCTTTTTTTCATATATGTGACACATACTCTATGCATCGTCATGAGAATTGGAATTAGTACCAAGTACATTTTTCTAGTTTGTGTGTTGAACTGTGTGCTATTGAATTTCCCCCATAAGATATCAAATATTAGTGTTTTAAAAAAAGACATAGAATTTGAGTGTTGAACTCGGTGGCCTTATGCTTGAAATGAATTTGTATTCTGTTGATATTGGTACTAATCATTTGTTTCATACTTCTTCCAGTAATGTGTGCTACTATTTTGGAGAAAGGAAGATCTTATCTTTATTTTTTTAAAGGACAAAATAGCCATCTAAAAATTATTTTATATACCTTTTTATATTGCATATTTTTACAGAAATTAAAGAACAATATTACTGACGTTGTATTCATTCCATTTTAATCAATAAATATTATCTCAGCAAATAACATTTTTTCTTGCTTCTACAGTGTGTATTGCAATTTGTGTGTTTTATGCTGGTTTAAAGATGAATTGGAGAGGATGCTGCTGATGTATTTTACTGACCTAATTGCATGTTTAGCTGTGATCATTTGTGTGTGTATATGTAAAACAGTACTGTCTTCCTGAGGAATAGTGATAAAATGCACTTATATAGTGCAGTTACTATACAAATACCGTACATGGATACTTTGTTGCTATACAAATATTTTGTGCTTTGTATGAATTTGCTACTGTATCCCTGGCTTTAGCTGAGCCATAATCGGGCTCAAGCATTCAAGCAATTTCTTCCTGCCTGGTCCCACTTACCTCGTGTGCATTAATATTCACATCCATGTATTCACAATTATACATTGTGTCCGGAGAAATGTCAATATTAGCCACGCACAGCAGTGGTTTTCTATGCTGCATTGCACTGATATCTGTTGGTCTTAAAATTATAAATTTGGTATCAAAATGTGTGTAGGCTACAAGATATGAAGAAGACAAAATTTATATGTATATATGAATAAATAAATAAAATTAAAAAAAATCATAATACTAATGATACTAATGATAAATAAATAATAATTTTTTTAAATAGCATATTTTAGTGGATACTGGTCCTTTGGGGGTTAAATAATATCCTAGCCTAGACACAATAGACATGAGATCAATTATACCACACATGACACAAGACCAATTACATCTATACTTTCTTTTGTTTATTAATACTCGTATGACAAATAGTTATATATAAAATTATTTACACTATTTACACAACACTAAACAAGGTGTCAATTTGTTCAAGACTGATTAGACAAAAAGTCATTTCATAGAGAGCAAAGATAAAAAAATTCTACACATTGGCTGTTAACCCACAAGGTCATTTTTCTTTACTTGTTTCTCTCTAAATTTGAAAATTTAATTCTAATATATTTTGTTATTGCATGAAGGAAAGGGTGTTATTTTCTGGCTATGTACATGTCATGACTTTGACTTCATAGTGAGAGCAATACGACAGGTGTCACAAGCTTACACAGTACAGAATATCACAATTCCCTTCAGCTTTCCCTGTTACATACCAGCTCAACCAGTAGCAGTCAACTCTCACTAGCAAGTGTACATGTAGTACTATTACAGCAACAAAAAATAAATGAAAAATCAATTGATGCAAATAGAAGAAATCAATGGACATCAACATTACAAATGATGATTATTGGGCTTCTACAATACCAAATGAAATTTAGTGTCCTGATAATGTAGCATGTTTTAAAACCTTCCAATATAATAACATTTTGCTCAATACAACATTTTTTCCTTTTCAAAAAAGAAAACTTTTAGATACTACTCTGCATTCCTTTGTATTAAAAATAGGATGTAGGGATGCAGTACTTAACACTCTAAAATGACTGATTTCCAGATTCTCTCTTTACAAACAATATTACACACCACACATGTCCTTCCAAAAATATGGTCAGTGCCAAAATTACAAAATCATTGTTCAAAGTAAACAAAATACATATTTCAAGTGAGAAGTTATGCAAACTATATTAATACTGAATCACTGGAACAGTATTAAATTTGTTGTAAATATATTTACATCAAAATCATTTTAGAAATACCCTGAAATAATCGATCAAAGAATCAGCATTTACTGGTACCCAAAATCCTGTGTTCAGGTGAAATCTCATATTCTAATTTCTCACACATAATTTAGAGGCATGTGGGCACTTTGATGAGTATTATTTTCCACAAATGTCATTTCTGTTCTTTTATTTTCTGAGCTAGATAAGTAAACCAGATTCCTTGGGCCATTGTGCCAAATTTGAAAATCTGTTGCATCGCGACTTTTGTTTAATTTTCCACATTGCTACAGTCGTCATCACATCTTGAGATTTTGAGAATTCTACCATCGTCTATCACGGTAGCCTCAGGCAGGCATTTCATCAATTTTGCTGCAAAATACAAGAAATTCAGAATTATCATGACAATTGATATTGGATACTTCTACTCTTACATAGTTTCTTAAAACTCTTCACTATAAGTTCAGTCATAACTAAATTTTCAACCAAATTGTATCTAACATCTACCATGAAAAAGAAATAATTTTCTTGACATATAATAAAAAGCATCAAATCAAGATTTCATTGATGTGGGGCAGAGCAGGGCATGGCACCACGTAATTGATAGGCCGTTTCAAAATATAATCTGTTTAATTGGATGAGATAATATGTCAGACATATGTAATGGATCTAATTAATCTAGTAAGGAACAATGGATAGGATTGTCTACAACATGCTACACATGAACCTAACCTGCAATTATATTACATTATATGAAATGACTGGAGTTCTGGTTTTGTAACAGAACCTAATTTTCATTAAATAGGTGAGATTGTATATCTGAGATAAGATTACAAACAGCATTGTTGGGATAAATAATCTAACAGTCTAATTCAAAGTGATCTGTGCTTGACTGAATTAGCACTATATTACTTACAATATCGAAATCATTGACACCATAATTTCTCTTTTCCCAAGAAATCATAATTCAAAGACAATTAAACATGATAACCCAACCACCTTAGATTAACCATGAAATGAAAGCCATTGGCTGTATTTGTTATCTTAAAGAAATAAGAAAACAAAAGGCCATCCATGTTAATCCATTAGAGTCGGAATCTAAACTGTCAGTGTCAATGCAGTTTATCTGTCCTGTCACATTCACATCATATTTAAACATACTTCACATGCATGAAAAGTAATAAGTGTGAAAACTTGTAGACAGTGTGAATGCACCTATCAACCTACATGAATAATGAAGGATAAAGTTACACTTTCTCTGAAGCTATGTTCATACAGGACCGAAACAATGAGTACTCAAAGTTTTAAACTATAAGCCGTGCAAGCAGTCATTTTAACTACAAGCTCGCGTAATCTCAAAGTTAATTACGTCCCCACAACACATAACTTAGAGTGAGGACCCCCTCACGACTTGTTGTTATCTCTTTAACCTTAAGATCACTTGTGGTTTATTTCGTTACCACACAAGTGTGTCTGCATGGTTGCCAACTACAAGATGACTTCAAAGTTTAAAATCATAACTTAAACTTAAAGTTAAGGACTGTCATGTGAACCTAACTTTAGTGTTTGCCTGTACTACCGGTACCCACAAACTCTCCCATTGAAAACTAATACAAATGAGTGTAATCCATACCTGTCTTCTATTTCCTTGGAGTGAGGGTAGTACACTTTGAAACAGTATCCACTCTTTGAAAATGATCCCTGTGGCAAACAAAAGAAATTAAATTAGGAGAGGCAGAGGGGCAAGAGAGAGAGAGAGAGAGAGAGAGAGAGACACACACACACACACACACGATAGACAGAAAGAAAGAAAGAAAGAGTGGAAGAGAAAGTTAATAAGCATAAGAACACAAACAGTTATTGACACAGTTTAGACTGTCCTTCCTTCGATCAAAAAAATATTTTAAAAATGCAAATATAGAGATGAAGACTTTTCCAAGTCCAATTTCGTTATCATTCCCTTTGAAAACATCTGCATGGAGACATTTTGGACATATACTTCAGAAGCTGACTATAGATAGTCTGATTCATATGTCTGCTTACGATGTAAGAAACCATAATATCCAAGCAGGGAAGTAACATTGCACTAATTAATGGGCGAATGAGTTTTCTCTTAATAGATTTCAATTACAAATTTGTTATTAAGGCAAAAGCTAGACAGACTCTTACATCCAGTTGTGAAAATGAAAAACATATTAGATATGCATATCTCCTTCTTTCTTATTTGTTTTAAGTGATTGTGCTGATACTTACAGTGTTTGTGCACGTTGTACCAACACTATTGATAGTGAAGGGGTCGTACTTGTCCCCCAGGACGATGACATCAGGTAGGGGGTATATCCGTAGGGCATTGTCGTAGGCCCAGTACACGGGGCAGACATGGAGGGGTAGGGGGCACAGATGTCCCTGTGACACAATGGTTTTCACAAACTAAGAGAAAAGACAGAAAGAGTATAAGCAATCATCCAATAGAGTTGTACATAAATGTACATAAATGCTATTCTGGAAGGAAATGTTATCTGTAACAAAAACTAATGAAGGTCAAGTATGTGAACTGTAGCACAAGCACAAGAGAGAGAAAAGAAAGATATTCAAGCTTGTTGTAAGAAGATAACTCTATACTTTACAGGATTTTTAAAGTAAAAATGACCAGAATGTCATATTCAGCCTACGTTTTTGGTAACTTTTTATGAGAGACAACCATCTGAAATCACATATTAATGTTTCTAAAGTACCTGGTCGATTTTTATCACTTTGCTTGCAACTAATGATATGTAACCAAATGAAATGCTGAGAAAGATACACTCAGACTCACATGATCAGGAATTTCATTGTTGTTGTCAGGGAAACGGATGCAGTTTCTGCACATCTTCATGACAATGTCTTCTTTGAAGACGATGATCTCTTGCGTACAATACTGTAATCTGAGAACAAACAGGATAAAGAACAGTGCACTAAGCTACATCTTCATATATATGTGTGTATAAAATGACCATCCTCAATACACATTTATCTATAATAAAAGATTCAATTTTTTATTTATCACTTTATTATATTTAATTATTATTATTATTATTATTATCATTATTATTATCATTATTATATATATATTTATGGGCAGGTCCAAGCTATTTGGATTGTGACGTACGGGACATTCAGAGACTTTAAACAAGAAATAACAACAGATGAAATTATTTATATGGCTATCTTTTGGTATGAGTCTGTGGCTATTATGGGCTAGTTCATTTGTGGAAAGTTTTAGCTCTGACCAATTCTTTAATTAATTTTTAATGAATTAACGTACGGGACGCTGCAGTCCCGTACGTCACACAGCACATTTAATTCATTAAAAATTAATTAAAGAATTGGTCAGAGCTAAAACTTTCCACAAATGAACTAGCCCATAATAGCCACAGACTCGTACCAAAAGATAGCCATATAAATAATTTCATCTGTTGTTATTTCTTGTTTAAAGTCTCTGAATGTCCCGTACGTCACAATCCAAATAGCTTGGACCTGCCCTTATATATATATATATATTTTAATAGTTTTTTGGGGGGGTATATAATTATAGAAAAAAGAAATTAACAAAAACAAACATACCTGCAAGGATTTGTTGTAAAAACTGCAGTAGGAACTTTACTAGTGATCACTTCTGTCAGGCACTCTGGAATTGGAGGTCTGTAAAGGCAAAACAAAATCAAAATATCACCTCTAAGATTTCATTAAAAAAGTGGCACTTGAGATGCTTCAGAGTTAAGTGAAAATTCATACTGCTTCAAACATCTGAAAATGAACAAGGGGAACACTCAGATTGCACATATATTGGTGTAAATGTGAAGCCATGAAACCATTATCCATATAGCTGGGGTCCTTGTGACATGAAGAGGTACAAGTTCCTTCAGGGGTCAGGAATATCATAAAACTGCGTTAATCATCTTTACATTTAGTGTGCAGGGAACTCTTGCAAATTCTGGAATTAGTCCTGGATTGTGAGAATTGCTGAGAAATGAGAGCATCACAACACAAAATTTCCACATTTCATAAACTAGATGGAACTTCGACTGCGTGCAGTCGAAAATGATGCCTCCGCCATAGAGCGATTTTACAAACCAAAACGGAAGCAATTTTTCATATTCAAGTTTAATAGTAATCCATTAACGGGTTCTCAGAATAATATTGTGATTACAAGCTATTTTTCTTATACATGGCTCTGCAAGATAAATTCCTGTCATGAGTTTGATAGTAATCCATCTGTCCGTTCTAATTATAATGCGTTCACAAGCTATTTATATGCATACATAATGAGCCCCATGACCTTTGACCTTTGACCTCATGACCCTAAAATTTAATCAGTTCATTGGCTCTGCAAGATACATACATGTCTTGAGTTTGATGGTAATCCGTCCACCGGTTCTAATGATAGTGTGATCACAAGCTATTTTTGCATACATAATGAGCCCTGTGACCTTTCACCTTTAACCTCATGACCCCAAAATCTAATCAGTTCATTGGCTCTGAAAGATACATACATGCCCTAAGTTTGGCGGGAATCCATCAATCGGTTATTCAGATAACGTGATCATGAGCTCTTTTTGCATACATAATAAGCCCTGCGACCTTTGACCTCGAGACCCCAAAATCTACTCACTTCATTGGCTTTGCAAGATACATACATGATCCAAGTTTGGCGGTAATCCATCAATCGGTTCTTGAGATAACGCGATCACGAGCTATTTTTGCATACATAAGGAGCCCTGTGACCTTTGACCTCGTGACCCCAAAATCTAATCAGTTCATTAGCTCTGCAAGATACATACATGACTTAAGTTTGGCGGTAATCCATCAATCGGTTCTTGAGATAACGCGATCACGAGAACGGGACGTACAGACGTATGTACGGACGGACGGACGGACAACCAGAAAACATAATGCCTCCGGCTACTTTGTAGCGGAGGCATAAAAATCATGTCACAAAAATGACCAAAATAAATTTAAATGTTTAGAAAGTTGTGTTTTACATTAGTTAGAACCTGTCAATATAGATTCTTTTCTGGAAAAGGTTTGAGGGTTACCTTGGTAAGACGTTTCCTGGACCTGGATCCTCTGGGCCTGGAACAAAGATGAATCGACTCTGCTCTACCAGGGTACTGAACTCACAGATCATGTTAGCAAGGGTCTGGAGTGATTCTGCAAAGATGACAAACAGAAAAGAGAAGTACTTCAATAGATCTTTAGGGGTAATGTGTCAGGAAAGATATATATACAAGTGTCTTGCAGATAAAGTATTCCCCGTACATAAAATACTTACACTGACAAAAGTCTGAAATGATCATGAAAGTTATACTTAAAAGTTATTAAAAAGTTATTAAACAAACCACGAATGAGCCCTATCGTTTCTTTATTCCACGAAAAATAGAAATGTTGAACGTTAACAAATCCCAAGTTTTCTCTTTTCCCCCCAAATTACTTGGACTGAGTTGGGCATTATGCCATCATGTTTGATAAAAATACCCATGGACACTGAGAACAATCCAGTGATTAGAGCTGAATATGTCAATTAGACAAGTGGTGCAAATCAATAATAATACCTTTGAGGATCTTGTTGTGGCTGGGGCCATAGGGTGTGGAGGTGAAGTTGCCACAGAAGACAAAGCACATCGGAGGCATTTCTGAGTAACCAGTCAGAAGGATCCGAAGCTTGTCCTGAACGTCCACCTTATCAAGCCAGACATCGGAAAGGAAGACCATCATGGCATCCTCGTTCTCCTGCTCACGGAGCTTGAGTTTGGTGGAAGACTTTGCGCAGGTTGCCGAAGGCCCTCCAAAGAAATTCAGATTTCCAAAGTATGACCTGCAAGCAAGAAACATACATCAGATAGATGATCGTGAGACCTCTAAGGCAATGACCAGTGATTTGCCAGGGTAGCCATGCCAGTAATGAAAATAATGTAGTACATTAACGTTGAACAATTTGATCTTAACAAATGGATTTTTAGCTCGTTTCATAGGATATATAAGGATATGTGGCGATATGCTGTGATTTGTTGTTTAAATGTTTTTGTATGAACATACACTCACACTGGCCAACAAAAAATTGTAATCAATCAAAATAAGTTAAAAAAACATTCCCATAATTAGCCTATCAAGATCCAGGATTCAGCTACTATTTAATAACAGGTGAATTGGGACTTTCAACTCTTGATTGTAAGTAGTAAATGATGGTATGTCTCAGAGTGCAACAGTGCCGTCATGCTTAACTAAGCATGAGGACAGGGAGAATTTGTCTTCTTATGAGTCTTTTGGCATACAATTTTAGTAAATAATTTAATGATTCTTACTCAAAAAAAATGTGGCCTTGTGACTAGGAGCTCAAAGTACCATGACTATTTGACTACAATTCAAAACTTGACATTTTATTACCTTGTGGTATCTGCTGGTTCGGCTGGAGGGAAGCCGAAGCCGTTAACATGGAATACTTCATCCTCATACCAGCCTTCTGCTAGCACAAAACAGTTCTCTGTAAACAGACCTGTATGGAACTGGTGAATATCGGCTGTCAAGGAATACCTACTATAACATATTTCTTGGACTATATGACACAAGACCACAAGTCTAGTCATATATGTAACATCATCATTATAAAGTAATCAAATACATTACACTTAAATATTTGTGAACATTTATAATCCATACATATTTCAAAAGGATATTGCTTTGGCCAGATCAAGTTGGACAGCACCAGTAGGATCCTCCAAATGAAATTTTCCCTGGGATAAAAAGAAGTAAATGTGTCATGTTAAAATAGTCAATAACTGTCTGTCTGACATTGAAATCAGCTAAAGACTATGAGGAAACTCAAACATACATGTATTCAATTGTATTCACAGGGGTGATAGTGAGCACTGAAAATAAAATAGGTTTTTTATTTTTTTCCCAACCACCCCCAACCCCCTCTTGACTAACAAATAAAAAAGCATTAGGGGGGAAAAATGGTATCTAACAACATTCCCCCCTTTTTAGTAAGAAAATTGGGGGGAAAAAAAGAAAAATCAGGAAAAATCAGGGAAAATAGTAAAAATAGGGGTAAAATCGGAATAAAAGAAAAAAGAAAAAAAAAAAAATCTGAAAAAAGTCGGAAAAAAATTGGGAAAAAAAATTTAAAAATCGGGAAACCAATTTAAATCGGGTAATTATCAGGCCTGTATTCAGCATATGGATAAGGTAAGGAACATCTGTTAGTACTTAATTGCAAGAAGATAATGAAATTAAATTGTACTTTAGGATTATCATCATCTCTTGACCTGCTTGGGAATTTTATAATTCTGTGAACCACCAGGGATCAATTACAAACTACAGAAATTAAAATCTTCAAAGTGTTGTAACTCCTAATTTCATTTTGTAATGAACACATTTTGCAATATGTGGATGATTGGTTGAATGCAAACAAATGTAGTACGTACAAATTAAGGTACATTTCTGAGCTTACAAATCGATATTAAAGCGATGTATACACAATGATCTGGATGCAGTTATTCATAACTGTACTTACTTCCTTGAGCTGTGTTAGCATACCCAAAACAATCAGTTCTCCCAGCTTGGCTGTACTCCCCAAGAGAAATTCAACTGGTTTTAACTAAAGATAAAAGAAAATCAGATAATACCGGTACTCAACTAAACATAGAGACTGTACTAGAATAACTGTACTTACAAAATAATTACTTCTTTCCAATTAAAAATTTGTTTGGAATAAAAAAAAAACATATCTACTCTATAAAATTCTATAAAATTAAAAAAATCATCACAAAAAGCACCTAATACAATCCTGCTGATATAGAACAAGTCACTCAAGTCATCTGGAAAGGGGAATAGAGTGGCTTGATTATTTATTCTTGTTTCTATTTTGTTTTGTTTGCTTGATAGCATTCCTGTTTCTCTAGAAAAAAATTGCACAAACTAAAATGAGTGTTCTTACCTGAAACTTCTTGCCCTCTGTTTCAGTGGAAGCACCCTGGACTGGAGGTGAAAAGAGACTATGCCTAGATGTCCTCTGAAGCAGGATGTTATACCTCTCCCGAAAGAGATCTGCCTTGTACTTTGCTGAGGCATGAAGATTAGGGGCATCATTGCTCCTAAAGCAATCATCAAGGTGATATGTAATGAATGAATCTTCTATTGACATTATCATTATTTGAGTAAGTGATGAGATAAAATAGCATAGAAGAACCTTATCACAGGTATCTTTGAGTTCCACACAAGTCATTGCCAAGGAAGGCACAAATCCTTGATTGAACAAAACAGGCTATCACAATGGTTCTGCAGCCTCTGCCTTTCTAACACAAGTCATATTCCTAACTTCAAACCTGGACCAAACACTATACCTAACCCTAAACCTAACCTCTAAAAAGCTCAACTGCAACCTAAATCCTTAACACTACATGTAGCCTTAATAAAAGAAAAACAGAGGTAGGCTACTGTTGTTGCTGGAGCAAATATTGGATCAGTGAATTCTTCAGTAATTCAGTCAATAGGACAGGGCCTCATAATATAAGATTCCTATTGTCTTACCTACTATCTACAATTTTCATTAGTAGCATGCTAAAACAAGTTTTGATCATAAGTGTGTCTGTTCATCATAAGCTGAGATAAATTATTCTGAGAGGTAAATAACCACCAAAAATACTCCTATATCTCTAAAATATTACACATTCATTTCGATAAGGTATACTAGAATACAGTAAACTGTGAATATATACTTACATCAGGAACTTCTTTCTTTCTGCATTGTAAGTATATCTTGGTACTGTGAAAGAGTCAATGACGTTAAACATCTTCTCGTTCTCTTCCTTCCCACCATCACTGCATTCATTGATGGCAGCCTCTATGATAGCCTTGTCCAGTAAAGCAGAAGATACTGGTCAAAGATCAAAATCAATAAAAGATGACGATTAAATCCAAATTTAAAAGATAAGCAGGTGTAATATTGTCTATTTCTCCTTCTTGTCCAGATTTCCTGCTTCTCCTTTTTGTATTACCAGTACCCAATCAATACTTTGTCAATCCTTTTTAGTTAATCTCCTTTTAGTTGCATTTACTTGTCATGTTCTCTTGCTCATGCCCATTTTCATATTTCATTTCTACAAATTATTCTTAGTCATAAATATTTGCACCTCAAAGGTACCTTTAGATCAAATTTGAATATTATGCCACTTTTGTTTCTGAGGCACCAATTCAATCCATTCAATCATGACATCCAAATCTCATCTAAATCTACTAAAGCAAGTAAGCAACTAAATAAAAACAAAATATAACACCTGTATCACTGGACTTTAATATTGATCGTTATGTTTGTTTGTTTTTTCTTTTCTTCTCCATTTTACCTTGGTTACCTTGGTGGGAAACACATTGCGATTAAAACTATAAATTGAAAAAAAAATAAAAATAAAAACTAAAAAACAACAACATGGGGCCTTTATCTGTAGAGAAATGTTGCCAAGAATGACCCCTTTAATTGACCTAAAACAGAGATCATTTGTAAACTAGAGGGGAAAAGATTTTCATCTGCAATCCAGGGTTATACTTACAAGGCTGTTTCTGGACTGCTTCAATAATTTTCTCCACCCACTGATTTCTATCAATTTCTGTAACTGGTGTGAGAGCTGCTACAAGGTATTTTAGTGCATTGCTGGAAAAAAATAAAGAAAACGTAAACTTAAATGAACTGACGAACATTTGCAAAGTGAAGTTATTCATGATCAAAATGTTATTTTTATATAATTGACCATTGGCACTGCAATTGTAAGAGAAAATTGGTGCATTGTGAAAGCTTGCAAAAGGATTTTTTTTCTTCAAAGACAGTCTTTGTCAAAGTTACTGATAAGTGATAGACACAAAAAAAATCACATAAGTCATGGTCAAAAGAATCGGATCATTTGGAAATATAGTTGCAGTATCAGCATGATATTGATAACAATTTAACTTTAAAGTTTAATTTAAGTTTAACATCTAGTCTAGACCGACAGCTTCAGTCTTTGATATCGACGGTTGTTCCGCTGAGATTGCATCTGGCTCCTCTGAATGGGGAATGTCAACAAATGTCAGTTTTATTAAAGAATGACCCATACCAGGTTATTTCTGTCTACATCTAGTCTATCTCTGTTCATCATGTTCATTCGGACACAAAATAAGATGTAGGTCTAGGTCTACATAGATCATGAATTATTAGACTACTAGTACACAAAACAGAGCAAAAATATAAGAATTATCTTCGTCATTCATTCAATAATCATCACATCATGACTTCATGTTGAGCTCGACACTAAATGAAGTGTCATGCATTATATATGCAACTTAATCATAGTTAATAGAACCGACCTTCTGAGTGCGAGACCATTCATCTTGAATGCTGCAGAAATGCCCGTCTTCACTTTGTCAGCCATGTCCAAGTCAAAGAAACAGCCAATCGAGTACAAATCATATAAGAAATGAGGCTATATGTAGATGTCTCGGCACACAATCGGAAGCCTGAAAACATGTAATTTAGATATAGATCTAGTCCTCTGTTTACAATTTCAATTTATACACCGGCGCCGGCTATAAAGACGAACATAGCGATCTAGAATGAATGAAGGTTTTTCGCAATTTCCCGCGGTTTAGCCTTGCTTCAAATCAAAATAATGAATTATCCCTAATTTATTTTGAGTGCCATCTAGTATAATTTCATTTCAAGATTTATTTTCTCATTGAAACTGAATAAAAATTAAATTAAATGGTTGAAATGTATGATTAGATTTTTAATGAATACGGTATTAAATCTAATGATTGGAAACGTATTTCATATTATGGAAATAACCATCAAAAGTTTTGAAGTAGACTAGCCACATCAGCTCTGCATTGGAATCTCCCCCGCCAAACCATTTGAATTGATCGGGACGCTCAAAACTTCACCGCCGGAGCTAGTGGGGCGAGCTGTCCGTCGAACGACGGCAAATTGACACCGCGCGTTCTCGGACTTAAAAATGAGGAGAAAATGGCACAATCAAACTCAAAGCAGGGGAGAAAGCATCAAGCAAAGGAAGCAATTGGGGCACTGTGCCACATTCTTAATTCAAATGTCTTCATCACCAGGATCACTCCTGAACAGTTTCGACAAGCAAAGTTTGATCAACCTGAAGCTGTAAGCTTTTTTTAAATTTTAGTTTATGTTTACCCAAATGGAAACTGGCCTTAGTAAAATCAAACGCAATTAGGATAAGGAAATCTTACTTAGAAGCAAAGACAGAGAGTCAGAAAGTTAGAGATGGAGAGAGAGAATTGCAAAGAATTTCACTGAACATCAGTTGATATGTATTGTTTAACTCCAACTTAATTAGCTTAGAACTTTAGAAGTAGAAAAATGGTCTGAGTTTGGGGGAGGTCAAACTTTTGGAACATCTGTGTTTCGTTGGCAGTCATGATCATTTATAAATTCATGCAAGGGGAGCACAAAGTATTACCTTATACTTGACTTGATTTGATATTCATTAATTTATTTTTACTTTGTTGTTTTTGTGTGTAGGATTGACATGGGGTCTATCTAGATTCTAGACAAATTCACTACAGTAATAGATCTAGAGTCTTCTAGTTCTAGACTATTTTAATAAATGGAAAGGAACATAACTGAATAACTAAAGATGAATGCATGGCTCTGTGATTTGTTTGTTTTTGTTTACTTTCATTTTGATTTCTTTTGTCTGGTGAATAATTGATATTCTGAAAATCAGACTAAACCTAAACTTACAAAGAAACATGCATTATTTAGTTCTTATTGATTGCACTGACTTCTTTTATGAATAATTACGTGGTAAAATTTGCATCTGTTTTTCCCCCCTTAGATCTCATCAATGTGGACATTACTCAAAGAACTGTTGCAGCTCAACTTCAAATCTTCATACGTTAGCAAATCTGCCAAGAACTTGGCAGCTAGTTTTGAAAAAGCTGACGTTCAGTCACTGCTTTACCAAATGGGCTACAGATGTCTTGGTTTCTATGACAATGATGATGTTGGAAGCAGAGAGATCCTTGTGGCGATAGGATGGCTCCTAGCAAAATTGGACTTTGTCAATGAACAAGTGAAAGTCAAGCTAGAAGATGCCTCTCCACCAATATCTACCTTTCACCTTGGGGCGGTTCAGAAGAAGTTGAGTTCAGGAATCACTAAGGCATCAAGTCAAGTGAGGATGAAAAGTTTGGACCATAATTTCCACAGTTAAAAAGATATTACAACTAAAGTTTATTATGGTTTGCCACTGGCAAGATTACATTTCTCATGATTATATCCAATTTCTTCAAAATGTAATTTCTTTCATATATATTTTCAAAGGGAATTTTGAATATAAATATTTTTTATTGATAATGAAGATATATTTAATCAGATGTATCATTGATTTCAACATAAAATTACAAAGAGTCATAGAAATAATCATGTACATATAGTTTTGTAGTTAGTAGACTTGTAACTAAATAAAATGATATATTTGGAAAGTTAAAAATTGAAATATTGAATGATTTTAATTGATTCATCCTCCGATCCTCACAATATGGCAATTATCATTAGAAAAAGTAATCTATTTTAATGGTGAGAATTGATTCATCCTCTTTTTAAAATTGTAATATCACATTGTCTTCAGTGGCAAAAAGATTCTTGTCCTTAACTTAATCAAATTATTAGGAATATTATAGATTGGAAAATATCTTTGCATGATTTGAACTTTCTTTCATTTGCACTTTATACACATTCACCTTGTTTTCAGTGGCTAAAAGACTCTGGTCCGTCAACCCCTGTAGGACAGGCCAAATACCTGGTGTGGCTGATGGGACGACTCAGGCTAGCTCTGAAGGCGCTGTACTGTGAACAGCAAGGTCTTTGTGCAGTGATTCATCATGTACATGAAGCTACCCAGGGAGTGAGCATGCCACATCCTAGTCGTGTCAACCATCTTACAGCATGGGAGACCTTTATCCTCAGGCATCCAAAACAATTACAGCAAGTAAGATTTCTTCCTTTCTTCCCAAACTGAGTATAAATCGGTGTTCTATCTTTGAGCATCAAGCTAGCTGGCACTCTACAATTATGCAGGGTGGAACTTGTATCAAATACTGATGTTCAAAAGACTTGATAAAAGGCCTACCTTGTATACCAAAACTTTCAGCTTTGATTTTTTTTCAAAGGCTCATGCCACCCCCCCCCCCCAAACCTCCTTCACAACTCCAGTTAGCAGTGTTTTAAGTCGAGCCAAATTTGATCTTAAATTTGACCTTCATAAGAAAGTAACTTGGACGGTCAGGCTCTACACTTTCAAACATGTTGATTTAAGATATAGATTGAGGTTCATGCAGAAATCGAATGAGTTTGAAAGAGCTGTCTATTATTCATCGAATTTGGAATTTAGCCGATGCCTTTCGTGGTTGCCATCTTGCCTTTGGTAATATGCATTGTGCCCTGAGTAACTCAATGAAATATTATGACGATGATACAGCCAAACTGGATTGTTCCCTTTACTTAAATAGCATATAAGTGTAATGTATGTAGTATGTACTGGAATTTAGTTTTCATTGACCTGTGGTAGTAATGAATTTCATATTTTCTATGTTCTTCAGTACCTAATGCACCTGGAGAAACAATCATCTTTTCTACAAACATGTGTTACCTGGAAAGAAGCTGAAGCCATATTTTGGCAGTGGATGGTAAGTGTAGTCATAGTCCACTTTTAATCCCTCTTTTGTACTTGTTCATGAGCCTCTTCCCAGGGTATAACATCATTTGAACTATTGACAAAGTTAGTTGGAGCAGCTTTATTGTGCCTCCTCCCCAACCCCCATTCCACAAGATAATTACATGAATCAATTGGATTAAAATGGTTTTGTTTTCAAAAAGACCCCCATTACCCCTGAAGAATCACCCAAATTACCCCTGGTTAATGCTTTAGAGTTGAGAACGTCACATGAAAATATCTTACCTACAATACTATGAAAGTGAGAAGGTATTTCAACTGAATTCAATTTTGAAAATTGAATTAGTGAAAATTTCAAATTATATATGCTTATTTCAGCTGTGAATTTTTGCATCAGTGATCTGATTTTTCTGTGATTTCACCAACCACAGATGAGTGTTCATGAAGCCAAGATGTCCTCAGCTGCAGAGAACTCCATTCCTCAAATCTCATCCAACAATCATCATGCACATCATGCGGTAACAACAAAGGAGGGGTCTAGAAGGATACAGCAGCTTCATGATCTTGAGATTGAACTAACCAGGCAGCATCAAGTTTTAGAGGATGAGCTTAAATCGAGAGGGGCTGATGACCTTGTCAATCAGGTAAACAATTTATGTACTGATTCTAAGACAACTACCCCTAGATTATTACTCCTAGACAACTACCTCCTTGAACAGTAAGCACCCCCCCCCACAAAAAAAAAATAATAATAATA
Organism: Mesocentrotus franciscanus; assembly: GCA_037976565.1. NCBI lineage: Eukaryota > Metazoa > Echinodermata > Echinoidea > Camarodonta > Strongylocentrotidae > Mesocentrotus > Mesocentrotus franciscanus. Next base: position 18,212,522 of record CP137669.1, on the reverse strand, counting down.
ATAATAATACAGTCAAACCTGTTTATAGCGACCGCCCAAGGGAAACACAAAAAGTGGTCTTTATAGACAGGTGGTCTTTGTAGACAGGTTCCTTTAGTACATGTTTCAATGAGAAACCATTTTCAAGGGAAACAACAAATGTGGTCTTTGTAGACAGGTGGTCACTAAAGTAGGATTGACTGTAATAGTAATAATAATAAATAAATAAATAAGTGAATAAAATGAAATAATAATTATAATGAATAAATAATAATAATAATAAAAACTAAAAAATGAATGAATAAATATAAAAATAATAAAAACAAAATAATGATGATAATATTGATAATAAGAAGAAAAATAATGTTAATAGTAATAATTATAATAATAATAATAATAATAATAATAATGATAACAATAAAAATACACTACCCTCCATTAAATTAGATGGGACTTAAGATAATTTTTTTAGTTAAGGGGGTACTTTGGGGGTAGGACAGGGGGAGGGGTATTTGGCTAGGGTGATAGTGCTGTCTAGTTGTCCTGATATGGTCATTCCGACTAACATTATAAGCAAGATGTGTTCTGGTAAACATATGGAGCTTTGAGATAGAGTCCAACTGCCATTTTGTTTGTATTTACGAAGGCATCTTACACTCACATGCCCAATGGCCCTAGAGAACTGTGAATGTAGTTTTAATCACAAAATATGTGCATTTTATATTATATTGCTTTAAATTGTAAACTTTTACTGATTATCTTGGTCATATAAGAGAAATTGGTATGTCAGAGTAAGTGGGACAAATTATGATTTATTGTTCATACAAAAGCAATCAACATTCCTGTAAAACGAAGTGATGGTATGGCACAAGATACAATATGTGGTTCTATAGTATTGTTTTTGCATTTGAGATGTTTGCTTTCATATCTTTGAAAAAGCTGTACAGTATCCGGAAAGAGGAAATCCTTTGAATTGTTGATTTAAGGATACTTATGACCAACCCATGCTATCTATTTCCTGGTTTTGACATGTCACTTTCTAGAACTTTTGTTGACACACAATTGTAAATACTCCAAATAGCTAGAATTCTAGCAATTTTCTTACATTTTTTAGCAATATTCATAACAAAAATCAACAATTGGGGAAGTTTATAGTAAATTAAGACATATGTCATCATCAGTGATTAGTTGTACATTGACACATATCCTGTGATCATATCACTGTTCTCATGCAGTTATCTGATCATCCCGACATACACAAGAGAAAGGCAGACATCGACAATGCAGTCATAGCCAAGCTCACCAACAGTTTTCAAGAACACTGCAAGGTGCATACTAGGAGCTATCCTCTTCCAACAGTACAGTTTGCATTCAAGCCTGAGCAAGCTAAGAACAGGCGCTTGAAACCCGAAGCTCTACCTCCAAATACACTCAACATAAAGGATGAGATTGCTAGAATGTCAGCTGGTGTGAGAAGACTGCAAGAGGAGCTAGACAGTGTGAAACTCAAACAGCAGCAAAGGTTGGATGGCTTTGCAGAAGGCCTGATGAACGTTGTATGTATCCCACCCATGTTGGAAAAGACCAGCTATTCATCGTCAGGAATGTGAGAACAGATTTAGGACTGGGTCTTCACAAGATTGAAACGGAATGCTTTAAAAAGCAGAACTGAATGTGAAGATGACTGTAATACAGTGAAATCTGTTTTAGCAACCACCTACATAGAAAGACTACCTGTCTATAAAGACCACACTTTCTGTTTTCCTTGAATAGTGTTTGCCATTAGAACATGTACTAAATGAACCTGTTCAAAAAGACCACCTGCTTGTAGAGACCTCTTTTTATGTCTCGCTTGAGTGGTCTTCATAGACAGGTATCACTGTATTGTATAATCAGAAACTTTTGTGACATGAGAGAGGCCACTGCAGACTGGTGGTGTTTTTAAGATCTCTTTAAAATGTCGTTGAAGAGTTATACATAATCCTCAACTTGTAGGTCATTCTTGGACTCGATAATGAAGAAAACCTTTTCTCATTTAATAATAACAGTTGTAATCTATATATTGCCTTTTCCACTGGATACAAAGCACTTTGAGATGCCATGCATCCATGAGTCAGTGTTAGAATGAAAAATATAATAGTGTCATTTTCCTAGTATTTTTAGGTTTTATTCATATTGATTCTGATTCATTTATATTCAATTCACAATTTTGCAATATCTTGATTTAATATATTTATATATGGTGAAAGGATTAAGAAACAATCTATTCTGTTTTACAGTGTATATATAAAGAATGAAATTTATTTGAATAATGAGAAAATAAGATATAAACTTTAAGCCATCCTCACTGTGATTTGTGCTATGTGTCATTGTGTGAATGACCTGAGAACTGAGAAATAATGTGTGGAGGGTGGAAGAGAGAGAGAGGGAGAGAGAGAGAGAGAGGGGGGCTAAACAAAGAGAGAGGGCTTGAGAAAACATAGCGAGAGAAAAAAAGGTATAAAAACTGATTGCTTGAGTATATTAGAGAGACATACAAACATAAACAGAGAGAGAGAGAAGAAAAAAAAAGAACGAGAAAATAGAGAGTAAAAGGATATAGACTTCTAGAGGGATTTTTTTTTTATACACAAGGTGGAGGTGTATTGAAGCCATATTGAATTGAGATTATGAATTTTTTTTTTTTAATTTAGGGAAAAGAAAAATATTTGGAAGTAGGCCTATATGAAAATGATATAAAAATTAATAAAAGACAATGAAACCGAAAGAAGTTAAGTAGATGGTCTTGAGAAAGCTAGACGTAGAATAGAAAGTTTTGGAAAGGTATGTATATAAATGAGAAAATGGATTTTGAACAATACTTGTATTTTTCCTTTAAAATTCATGTTATGTTCCTGAGTTGGAGAAGGAAAACGGGCGTTTGTTTTTAATAAGAACAGGCAATGCGTCATTGTTGGTTATAGTCTGTTGGTGCCTAGACGAACGTGCAGAACGCCACGTAAAACTAAGAAAGACTGGGTTAACATAAGCCTTCGTGCAAGACGTATATTTTGTTTGATAAATTGTCCTGTGACAAAATCAAATATTTTATCAATAGAAATACAATAATTTGTAACTTTCAAAGTTATATTATAAGTGTAAATTGCGATTATTTGGTATAAATGTACTTTCGTAGAATAGAACCCCTTATTAGAAAAAAAATAACTGAATATGCGGCGATGTGTCGTCTTGGACGAGGGCTAATCATTTAACATGACATTGTGGCGTTGTGGCGTGCGCCTGTAATCCAGCTAATAGTGGAAGTTACAAACTGATTCAGCCGAGGACGCAGGTTCGAAACTGAATCGCGTCTTTCGGATGGTGACGTTAAAGGTCGGTCCCCAGACGTAAATAATCATATCTGATTGATACACGTCTGTAAAAACCCAATACACACACACACATTATCACAACATTATTCGAGCATACGGAGGGAAATTCATTTTACATGTTCGTATGACTCTGAGCTGAGCACTTGCAGGAATATCATGATTTTTCACGCTAAAATGTACATTTCAATCCTTTCTGTGCTTTGCTTGCTGTGTTTGTGCAGTTCAACATTTTCTGGGGATGTCAAGAAGAATAAAAATGATGTTCACCGCTGTTTTTGTGAGGTAAGGTCGCTAAGGAAGCACAGCGCCTCGTCCGTGATCGCGAGGCGTTTTTGGTATGACTGGAACGGGGAACCTCGGGCATACGATTCGCCGAGCATCGGTGATTGGGAGGTTGCATTTGACATGGCGCTGCACAGTACAGCTACAGACTACACAGGCTGCCAATATTATTTGTAGATCTAACGTTAGACTAGACCTATGTATAAATAATAAAGTGATCATTTGTTGTTAGCGGGTGTGAGGCATTGATAATATGCTGCTGTTTGACAATGACTATTGTTCCTTTTTTAACTGAGCTGGGACGGTATTCTGAACATTGTTGTATCTTTTTTGTGTTATCTTTTGTTGTATCTTCCAGAGATAACACAGTGCTAATAATATATTGTTGTAAGTCGGTATTCTGAAAATCATCTTATCCCTGTGTTATCTCTTGAAGGACCGCCTCTATCTTATCTTTGACACGCCCATTTGTATGGACCCTACCAATTAAGATCTATTTTATATAAGCATGATAGGTTGGTCAACCAATAGGAATACTTTATGCCATATCTGAAGATGTGCCCAGCGCATATAATCTTGGGCGTAATTAGTTAATTGAGCGCTTATTACGCGCGTCATCGTATGCGCTGTTGCATGTGGTCACGCTTTCACTTAGTGGTTAAGAAACATCACAGAGAAGAGAGCATTAAAATCGTCATATCCTAGCATGTAATTTCTTTAAAAGTTCTCATCTGTGATGTCTCCGGTCAACACACAATCTTCTTCTAACTTGTCTATTGGCACGAAGTCGGTTCTGGGCAAGGAATATTGCCGCAAATTTTATCACCACGAAAGATACAACAACCCCCTACCTGTTGTAAATATTGTTGTAAATACCATGCAAGATAAGATAAGATAAAAGATACAACAATTTTCAGAATACCAATTATCTTGTCATATCATCTCTTGTGCGCATATGCAAATGAGGATTAAGCGCCATTGTATTAATAATATGCACAATTACAAGCGCACAAAAGTATGAGCGCAGGCACGGCCAAAGAGATGAGAGAAAAGATACAACAAAAGATACAACAAAAGTTACAACAATGTTCAGAATACCAACTTTATCTTATCTTCAAAGATACAACAATATTAGAGATAACACAGGGTTCAGAATACGGCCCCTGAACTGTTTTTTTTTTATTGTATTGACTATTGTCTGTGTTCTTTAATAATATTTTTTTTTGGGGGGGGGGATGAGGCCTGAGGGTGAGACAGCTGACAACCAGCCATTAAAACAAAAAATCAAGATAGAATATTAGAATGAGAGACGAAAATAGTTTACAAAATAAAAAGGACTCAGGAATGTGATATTCAGAGTATACCAGGGTACATGTAATTTCTTAAGTTAGAATCTAGACTGGTAGACCCTATATATTCTATTAAAAAAACAACCTAATCTATTTAATTCTATTATACTTATAGAAGATGTAGTCTTGACGAAATCAATGGAGTCTATAGAGATCAATTTATACCAAATGGAAACAAAATTAAAGACTACATAGATTTATTGGTATGATAGGATTGTGTGCTCAGATACTTAATAAAGATAACATTTGTCACTTTTGCCTTCAGATTTAACGAAAAGAATACATCAAATAGCTCTAACCTTCATAAATATAGTCCTTTAAAATATTGTCGTAACATAAGTTTTACAAGAGTCCTTCAAATTGCAACTGTACAGATAACCAACTTGTCTGGACACACAACGTGTGTGTATACAACGCGAAATTTTATCAACAAAGAATTCTGGGAAAGTGTGATAGAAGCTAGTCTCAAAATTCAGTGTCACATTGAAACACATAACAAAATGAAAGGTCATGTTAAAAGCAACAGGTCCAACTCCCAAGCTTCATGTACATGTATGTGACTCTACACACATTTGGTAGAGGTATTAATCCATTGGTTGGTAGTCCTGACTACCGGTAGCTGAAGTAGGCCACCTTAGGCCAAGTAACAAAACTTACAAGTTTCTCGTCCCCGCCCGCCTCCTTTTTGGCCGCCGCCTCCTTTTGTTTACTATTTACCATTCAGAATAAAAGCAACAACAAAAAAGCTGTGATGTACATTTTGTATAAATAGCTTCTATAGCTATACTCAAGCTGAACACATGTACATTTTGCACTGTTTCTGAATTTTGAAATTTGCTTAGCAAGCGGACTAAAATGATACAAATCATTTGTTTTGTCATACATTGACAATAATTTCATTTGATTATTTGGGGTTACAATTAGGTCGTAAATCACAGGCGTAGCATAATTACATGAGAACCAACTTTTGATGATTTATTACTTTTTCTATTCTATAATAAAGTTATGTAAACTTAGTCTTATAATTACATGGGTTGTTGCCAATAGTAATGCTTTGAGAACATACTTTGACAGCATACTATAAAATCAGAAACATTTATGAATAGTAATTAGTGATTGGCTCACACAGGCCCTGCACGCAGCAAGAAACTTTTGTGAATTGCAAAGATTTTAGTTTTATGATTCGATTACCTTCACAGCATGAAACTTTTGCAAATTATTCTGGACCACTCACAAAACTTGCAAAACTCTCTAGTATGCAAAAGTGTGTGATTTAACAGATGTCATATTTCCCCCTTGTGCAGTTGAACGGTGTGGTTGATGACTGCACATGTAAGGTGGAGTCTGTGAGTGAGTTCAACAATATACGCCTCTTTCCACCTCTCAATAGCCTGCTCAACAAGAATTATTTCAAGTTCTTCAAGGTAAGTGTTGACCATATGGCAAGGATCAATTTTCAAAATAAAAGTGCATGGATCTACAGGAGACCCATAGTGGTTGCAAAGCATAGGGTTAATTGATTAAAAAAAAGTAAAGACGGAAAAGGACAGTAATAAATTACATACCGGTAGGTATTTGACTGTGATTTGCAATTAATAATTATAGCAGATTGAATGAAAAGTGTAAGGAAATTGTACTGCAGAAATGTTGTATTAAATTATTATACATGTATATTATAAATATCAAGAATCATGAAGGCATTGCTCTTGATAAATGCAAATACAATTACTTTATATGCTTTCCTCTTTGTATGATGTTTGCATCAAAAGCTGTTTATTTTCTGGAGTTTACAACTTAGTACAATTGTGGAGAGTACTTTAGATTTTAGAGCATTATGTTTCTAAACATGACAGTCTAGATCATATCTAGTAGCAGTTACAATTTTCACATGTACAGCACCTATTTAACATTTAGGGAGATATTTAGGATTTATTTGGGAGAGGGATTGAATGAAGATTTGTTTTTCACTTAAAAATAAAAGAAAAAATGCACACAGAGTCACACACCAAAAGAACCCATATGGTGATTGGGTAAATGTGTAATTACAAAGCAGTTTCACAGTCAGCAGGAAAGTCAGGGACTTGTAAGTGTAATAATGAAGTGAGAAAGCAGAAAGGCTGCCGAGTGTAACATCATTCAAAGGTAGTAGTTAACATATTTTTTTTTTGGTCATAAAAGCAGTTTAATTGTTATTGAAGAGTGTCTATTCCTGGAGATTTAAAGAAAAAAATAGTGGTCAATAGTAAGACAGAAAAAACAGTGTTCATTTCAACAAGAATAATGGGAATTCTGTGTTTATCATGGTATGAACAAATCTAAAATCACAGACATCATCATGACAAGAGGAGTCATGTCAAAGATCATCACTCATGTAATATTGCTTCCTTAACCATATTTTGCATATTCTTCATCAGATATGTTTGTAAGGAATTACATGTAAGCAGCCTTAGCTAGCTTTGCTGCATATAAGCTTTATACCTTTAATCTGTGTACCATGTGAAGAAGCGTATGTACAAGTATATATGAGAGATTGGCTTTCTATCCTCGATGTAGACGATTGACAGTTAACTCATTTACAAGGCATCATGCTGTGAGCTGTCTCGTTCTCTAATTGTTTGCCTACCACTTGAAACCTGTGACTATACTATGTTATTGGATGCTGCCTCTGTCAGTGTTTTCACCATGTACATGTACATTGTCATTGTTAGAATCATAAGAAGTTGAAATGAGGTGCTATAAAGTATTCTTTGTGCAATTACCTGACTCCAAATCTAGTCTAGTATCTAGGGTATTGATGCATTTGCCTCATCACCAATTCAGGATTTAGTTTACTCAAATATAAATTCATTTTTTGATATGCAAATGCCTCACCTCTTACCTGGGTGAATGATGATGGTGCATTTTTTGGGGTGCAGATACCTGTGAATTGTTGCAATTGCATGAGCTTGGCATTCATTTGACAAATTGATAGTGTTTAAATTGCTGCTAGAAAATGTGTGACAATGAAATGTGACATTCCTAGATACTTAGAAAGAAATCAGGAAAAGAAGAGAAACAGGAAAGTAAAGTAATTTAATTAAAAAAGACAAACTAACATGAAAACTTATATATCATTTTGAAATCATAACAATATTTGTATTTGCACTGATTATTTCTCAAGTACATGTTGTAGTAATGCTCTGTTTTTCTAATTACATGTACACTCATTCGAAGCAAGAAAACTGAAGGTAATGTTCCCCTATGGACAGAACCTACATGTACACGGGAATGTCACCACACAAAGTATTTTTAAGAGATAAATTGATTTTGAAAATGCTGAAGTCTTTTTTTTTGAAGTGGTCTTTTGCAAGTAATGAATCAAATAGTGCACCAATACAGTCATCATTTGTTTTGCATACAATGTTGTATATCATATACTCTTCATATGGCAATGTAGGGCACTGATCCATAGCTAATAAAGAGTTAATATTGCCTGTTTGCTTTATTTCTGAATGTGATAGGTAAACCTCCATCGTCCGTGTCCATTCTGGGCTGATGATAGTCGCTGTGCCATGAAGGGATGCCATGTCTGCCCATGCTCACCAGTAAGACCACTTTCACTCACATAATATAGCAGGATCCTTTCTTTCTCTCTCTCTCTCCTTGGAGTCCTTACCTTGTACAGGGCTCCACACAAACTGTTTTGAAGGGGGTCAGTAATGAAATAGTTTGAGTAAGTATGCTTACACCCTATGTGAAAAAATTGACATTTTGGGGGTCCAGAGTTAGATTTTGGGCACCCAAGTGTCCTGGGCGCCTGTTAGTAGTATTGAGCCATGCCTTATATGTATTACTCTATCTCTCTCCTTATGACAGCTTTCAGGCTTTTACTTTCAAGATTTCATACTTCTTACCTCTCAATTACAGGCTTTTAAATGGCATTAAAAGCCTTTTGAGGCTGGATATCATACTTAAAGAGAAGGTTCATTGATTAAAAAAAACTAACTTTATTGTCATTATTGGAAAGGTGAGACTTTGGTTGGACAAGGTTATCAAAATTCAATGCTTTGAATCATTCGAAGTAAGATTATTATCAATTACAAAACGGTTAAATACAGCCCCAGCATAGCACCTGACAAACATGCTTTGCACAAGCAGACGATGTCCCATTACATCTCACACATTTTCAGCGCCTGTTTTATGATCTTCTCTTCAGTTATTTCTCTTACTTCACGACCCTCAGGCTAAATGTTTAATCTATTGCCTCACTCTAAACCCCGCGCGTGGTATTATTTTGATGAAAAATGCAAGGATAACAAATATATAGGAATCCGTCTCTTGTAAACAAAATAAGACGCCATTGTATTTTCAGCTGCATACACCGCTGTATGTTCGGCGTTTCAAGAGGGAACAAATGCCGTCCATGCTATTATTCCGGGGATTTCTAAATTTGAAAGTGTGGTTTCTTTGATTGTTTATTAAGCCCTATTCTGTTTATTTACAAACAAACGAATTTAGTTATCACAATTGGTTTCATATCCCTTTTTGAATGGTGTAAAATTCCATCACATTTATATACACTAAACTCATTATAATTTGAGATATAATAGCATTGCAATTATGTTCATTCTTTATGGGTTGTCGTCTGCTTGGGCAGGATTGGTTCATATTGTGACGGCATTAAAACATCGTTATTTTTCTGGCGAATCTCTCGCATATCCCAGATGCTATGGAGATGGGTTTTTTTTATTGTTATACATCACCCAATATGTAGTTGACCTAAAACTTGTACGATGTCCATCTGTTAGCTTACCAGTTTCTAGTGATACATTTTTTGCCATATTTGTAATTTTCTTTGAACTGGCACTTTAACATGTGAGGGTTCTAAGATTTTGGTTTTGAAGGTGGTGAATATTAAAGATTGCAAATATTTACAGTGCTTTTTTATTGCATGCATGCATTCTTTGATTTTTACAATGATTGATTTTAGTGCTGGTACCTCAGGAATACAATATTTTAATTTGGAGTGCTCTCTCTCTCTCTCTCTCTCTCTTTCCACGGAAAATGAAATCTTCTTACTTCCTCCACCTACAGGATGATTTACCTTGTGGTTTGAAAGAAGAGTCGAATGAAAACAAGGTTAGTTCAGATTTTTATCTTCTAACATTAGGACAATATATACATTACACCCTGTACAGTACATACATATTTTCCCTCCTAATGAGAATTAGATATCTTGAATTAGAAATTATGAGCAATGCCTCAGTCTAAATCTGTTTTTGCTTTTGCTTTTGTTTTTTGGTTGAATTTTTTATTTTGATTTGTCGTATTTAAAGTGTTTTTTTACAGTTGACATTAGATGTATCCTGTGTATTAAGAAAACAAAAGTTCAAAGTATATCAGTAATATAAAATTCTGGTTGTAGCTCAAAAAGAAGATGATTAAAATATCTCTTTATATGCTCAGATTCCTAGCTAATTTTATAGTTTAATATTGGAAATGTAATGGACTCTTCCTCAGTTATATGAAAAGAAAGTATATATATTTATTTTCAAAGAGAATACTCTAAAACATTTTTATTCTTCACCAAGAAGAAAATTTAAGAAATTGAAATATGTGGAAGGAAAAATACCTACATTAGAAATACAGCTTGTGCAATTCTGAATCAAGAACTTGCACGCTTATCTCACAGTATTCAGCTGACTCAAACAAGCCAGCAGATGATACCGGTGATGAAGAAGAGGAGTGTAACAAGGAGGAGACGGAGGAAGAAGAGGATCAATTAGGAGCTCTTGATACAACCATCAGCAGGGAGAATATGTTAGCCTTTGAGACATGGAAGACACATGACGATGCACAACTCAACTTTTGTGAAAAAGAAGGTTGGTGTTGGGAGTGATCTTTCTCTTTATTTCAAAGAAAAGAAAGGAAATACAAAATTTAATGTTTATATTTCACTGAAATACCAGGTCCATGGTTCTAAAGTGTGGCAGGTTGGTGTACAGATTTTAAAGCAACTATAGTATACATGTACATATTGACATTACCATAACACTTACATGCATATAAAACAAATATGGTCATATTGGTTATTGATAGGCTAAAGAATCTTGGAATACAAGTGTATAGGGAATGTGAGAGTATGTCTAGAATTAATGCAAGTTGAAAACATTTGTAGATTTTATCTACTGGCATCAGAATATATACTGCTTCAGTTATTATAAGAATATGAAGAGGTGTGCAAGTACACTTTTCTGTATTTTTCTGGAGATAGTGTTTAGCATTGAAGAATATTTTGTGTAATGGGAAAGGGTAAACTATTTAATGATTGTCAGATTATGGTATTCCAATTGCTAGAAAATGAACAAGTTCACAATTCCACACATTGAAAAAATATGATATCAGTTGGATTTATCCATGATAAATCAATTGCTTTGTTGTTGTTGATTATGTTGAAAATTTGCTGTTTTGCTTGATGATTTTGATAGACCCACCAGAGCTCTCTGTGAAGGTCTGCTATTTCAGCACATTGAATGTTTTTGTATAATGTTTGGTGTCGCTAAAGATCATACAAGTCTAGATACTATACATTCATGTTTGTGAAATTTACCTTATGGCTTGTCAGTAATGACAGAAGTGTCCTACATTCTTTACTCTCTTCCAGATGAGCACTCGGGTGACGTGGAGTATGTCGATTTATTACTGAACCCAGAGAGATACACAGGCTATAAAGGAACATCACCACATAGAATATGGAGTAGCATCTACAATGAAAACTGCTTCAGGTAAGTGAAAATTCAAGTAAATATCAACTTATCAAGATATGAGTTGTAGTTTCTATCCTTCAAATAGTTACAGGTATATCCAAGAAGTGAAGTCCTTTTGGTGCTTCACTCGTGATTGGAAGGCAGAGAATGGCGGTGAGAGAATCAATGAATGTGATGTACCATATTTGTCTTTTAGATCTAGGTTCTGGTCCGTGAGCTTGTACTGTGTATTAATTCATCGTAATCAGAAAGGGCAGTAGTTATTTTTTAATTTTTTTTATTGTTCCTCTCTAATAACTGAGTGTAGTTCAAAAATTTTGAATATATATATCAGCACCTTAATTTTCTAAATACATATTGTTTCTTTTAAACTTTTCTTTTGGTCAAAATCATCAAGGCTATGATGAAATTCAAGGAGTGAGTAAATTTAGAGGACACAAACAGAACACATTGTTTTTCCTGTTTTTAATAATATGTAATGATTGATATGTCTGAAGAATGATCTGATATGACCTCAAGAAATAAGTATTATTATCTGTAGTGATTGTAGTCTGTACTATCAAACTTGAATGTATTTGTGAAATGAAATTGTATTGCAGGCCAGAAAGTCCTGAACCAACTGCAACCACTTATGAAAGTTTCCTCAGCAATAAGACATTAAAAGGTAAGCGTCCTTATTTTCATTTTTATTTCATCATTTGATAATTGCTTCAATTCAGCATTCATGTAGTGATCATTTAGTAAACAGGGAATAATGGGTGTAGCATTGTAGATTGTGTACCTTGAAAGACATAAACATGCTCCTCTCTGAAGTCCAGACTTTCTCATATGTCGATGCTCAAAGGCACTTTTAAACATTTTCATTGAGATATCTTTATCTTTAAATGATTTAGCAAACTTTTTTCATCTAATGTTTCAAATGTGTGTTAACAGTAAAAATTTACCAGCTATATTTGTTTGTGTTCTGTGTCCATTTGGAAAAACACATGGAGACAAAGATCACAATTTCTTGTATCTGCAATTTTAAGAGAAATATGTCACTGTACTAATGAGCCGTCCAAAGATCGAATGATTTTGACTTGTAACCCTCAACATGTTAATCTGTACCTTGAATCGAAAGTCATGGCTATGTTTCTCATGGGTTGATTGTTTCATTGTAACGTAACTTCATTAGAGATTATATTAAGAGATAATAACCCTCACATATTCATGCATATCATATTGCAAGGAGAAAGACAGAAATTGTCTGCTGAGAGCCAGAAGGGCATTAACTTACAATTATATACTTTAAGATGGACTTAGCATGGATCCATCTAGCTCTCAGTAGATGAAATAAGCCCTTGTGTTTGCTTAATGAGCTTTTATACTAATCATACTTTGATCCATGTTTAATTAATGTGTTATGTGAGTATAATGGAAAGCAATTAGCTGCTGAAATTGGATTATGATGAGATTGTACATAATCTTGTGGGAGGTTGTGGCATTGGCATAGCAAATATGGATGGGGGAGGGGGAGGGCAAAGCCAAAGGGAATAGGAGCAGGCCTAGGCTTTGCACAACCCCGCTAGAAGTCTCCCTTCTTCTAAGGCACCATTATTTAATGTATTTTACATTAAACTAAACCTTAGGAAAAAATGGCAGGATAATTGCAAAGTGTCATTCTCCATTTCCTGTATCCCCCTGGATTGCTTGCCGTAGCTGTTTATAATAATTTTCAGTACAGATATGTCAAATAGTTGGATAGAACACTGTACCTTTGAGTTGAACATGTTCCGCTAGCCAAGACCTTTCAAGATCGAAGATGTAACTTAAAAATCAACTGTGAAACCATGAATTTTCTCTTGCATGAAATGTTCATGAATTTTGCGATTTGTTCAGATTTGCTAAAGTTTCATGACGTGAATAATTGAATTACATTTGACACAACTCTTCAGTTTTTGCAATTTGTAAATGTTTTTTTTTGCCTTGAAAATGGCCATTCTTAACTATTTGTGAAAGTTTGATGTCATGAAATGGTTGGTTTGACATTCAGTGTTATTTCACTGTGCTGTGGGAATATGTGGATTAATAATGAACATTAAAATTCAGTTGATAAACATTGTATACCATATTTTATTTTTGGTCTTTTCCTGTTTTACTCTCCCCTCCTTCAATGTATATCACTGCTGCTTAATACCATTGTTAATTTGAATCCTTCCCCAGCTTCCAAATACCTGAAAGGTAATTCAGTTTGGGGCATCATATTTTGCACCTAGCTTCATCTCTTTCCTTTTTCAAATTATTTATTCATTATTATGCCATTTTGTTTGCTTTGTTTTCCTCCTCCTCAGTCACAAATATGCATTGGCTTCTGCCTGCATGCATGCCTGATACTGTATTATGTTTGCTTTTTATTATAGCAAATTCTTAATTACAGTAACTCTTCTTGAAAATTACTTGCTTTTTATGTTTGAATTACATTTTTGTTTTACTGACTTTATTATAAGTTGATTTTAGAGTTCTTTTATCACATCCAAAGGAAAATAGTTTTATTGTCTCAAATACTATGATACGGTTATATTAGCTTTGATATGTTCAAAAAGTTCAGTGCTCATTCTTCAGAGTTTCCCTAGAAATGTTGGAAATTGCATGCTACTGGTGTGGTCAATGAAATATAATTTTCACTCTGTCACTAGTCTTAAGAAAGAAATTGAATGAAACCAAATGAAAGTAAATCGAGTAATAAAAATCCATTGTCATTGTTGTGAGGTATGAGAAGCCATCATTATATTACAAGTGACACTGATCACAGATGCGACTGAAGTGGATATTACAATTTGTTTACTTTAGCCTGACAATTTGTCATATTCATGGGTGCCTACATAGGATTGCCTGCTAGTTTCAAACTATGTTGCTCTTTTTGTTGTTGCTTTTTTTGGAGGAGGGTTAAATTTTGATTCAATAATATTTATACAACTTTATGCAATTATGTAGACCAGGATGCAGTTCCATATCAGAAATCAATAATCCATCAGGGGATTAAAGCATCAGCTGAGAAGCAACATGTGATTCCAGCTTTAAGTTAAGTCTTAGAATGTCCACATGTGTGTCCACATATTGCCCAAATCAAGAAATCAAATTTTGACTATTTGTTTATAGTTTTTGTCAACTTTTTGTTTCCGTCAATTCATATAAGATAACAAGATGCAATATGATTATTTAATCCTTAAGCGCTAAAGACATACTAGTAATTGTATATAGATGTAAAGTGGAAATTCTGTTGGTGATGATGAGAATGCTTTGACCTTTTCATAAATGTTATGTTCTCTCACTTTGCATCATGAATTATTGATATCAAATCATTACCATAATAAGATTGCAGAGCCCTCAAGGAGAACGGTATAAATATTGATGATGCTACCCAAGGTAAAAAAGAAGTCATAAATAATGGTATATAAGCCATATATTGTACAACTGTAGGTGTGAAATAACGGATAATATGATCTTTTTCCTATTAAGTGTGTAGCTATGGGAAAGAGATGGTTTAAACTAGGACAGTTGAGATGAAATTTAGATGTATGAGAAATTTGTTTGCAGTCGAAAAAAAGCACACAGTGCAGGTATTTCAGGGGCAAAAATATTTATGAAATGGCATATTTATAACAAAAATGCATCATACCAAATAGTTTTCAGATCTACGTTTTGGTTACTAACCATTCTAAATGTTTCTCTATAATGACTTTCAGATGATCTTTTGGTTTAATGTACCTGTTTAATTATTTTCTTATTTCTGACAAGGGGCCGTATTCTGAACCCTGTGTTATCTCTAATATTGTTGTATCTTTGAAGATAAGATAAAGTTGGTATTCTGAACATTGTTGTAACTTTTGTTGTATCTTTTGTTGTATCTTTTCTCTCATTTCTTTGGTCGTGCCTGCACTCAAACTTTTGTGCGCTTGTAATAGTGCATAGTATTACAAAAATGGCGCTTAATCCTCATATGCGCACGGGAGATAATATGACAAGATAATTGGTATTCTGAAAATTGTTGTATCTTTTATCTTATCTTATTTTGCGTGGTATTTACAACAATATTTACAATAGGTAGGGGGTTGTTGTATCTTTCGGTGTGATATAATGGCGGCAATATTCCTTGCCCAGAACCAACTTCGTGCCAATAGACGAGTTAGAAAAAGATTGTGTGTTGACCGGAGACATCACAGATGAGAACTTTCTAAGAAATTACATGCTAGGATATGACGATTTTAATGCTCTCATCTATAACCACTAATTGAAAGCGTGACTTGTCCTCATGATCCACATGCCACAGCGCATATGATGATGCACGTAATAAGCGCTCAATTAACTAATTACGCCCAAGATTATATGCGCTAGTCGCATCATTAGATATGGCATAAAGTATTCCTATTGGTTGACCTACTTATCATGCTTATAAAATAGATTTTGATTGGTAGGGTCCATAAAAATGGGCATGTCAACAGTGGTCAAAGATAAGATAGAGGCAGTCCTTCAAGAGATAACACAGGGATAAAATGATTTTCAGAATACCAACTTACAACAATATTAGCGCTGTGTTATCTCTGGAAGATACAACAAAAGATAACACAAAACTTACAACAATGTTCAGAATACCGCCCAAGGCCTTTTTATTTTGTTACCTGATTATTTATCAGTTCTTATATATATCTATGCTTGACATGGAATTATTGTTTGCCATTGAAGTCTTTCCCATTTTCTTTCTAGTTCTCAGTATTTTGCCTTTCTAACTGTTGCTTGTAGTAGTAATTCTACATCTACTACTTGTATTTCTAATTTTGTGTCGTCATCATTCCTACTTATTATCCCCTCGCAGACGAAGTCTGAGGGGATATAATAACGCTGCCGTCTGTCCTTCCGTCCTTCCTACCGTCCGTCCTTCAGTAACAAATCTGGTTTCCATTCGATAACTTTAGTAATGTTTGACGGATTATAATGATTTTAGGATTTTAATATCAAAATACAGCCTAGGTTCGATTTCGGAGTATGTAGGTCAAAGGCCATAGCTCACTAAATATGCGAAAATATCTAATTATATATGCAAAAATTTGATATGCAGGTACATGGTATCAAAACACGGCCATAGCTCATTAAATATGCGAAAAAAGCTAATTATTCGAAAATTTTGTTTCCATTCGATAACTATCATAACTTTAGTAATGTTTGACGGATTTTAATGAAATTAAATATGAAGGTACATGGTATCAAAATACAGCCCAAGTTCGATTTCAGAGTATGTAGGTCAAAGGTAATAGCTCATTAAATATGCAAAAATACCTAATTATATATGCAAAAATGTGGTTTTCATTCAATGAAGTAAGTAATGTTGTTGAGTATGTACATCAAAGGTCAAAGGTCAAGCTCATTAAATATGCAAAAATTACTAAATATAGGCCCTTTGTACCCGCCGAGGGGATGCTACGTTTTGCGTTGACTTGTTTAAGTTTTATTGTTGTCAGCATTTCTTCTCGTTCTTTTTCACTGATTTTGTTTATTTTGTCAAGAGAGCTGAAGAATATTTAAACTGTAGATTTTTTTTTAAAAACTTTTTTAAAACTTTTTTTTTAAAGGGTTATTTTATTTTATGGATACACATTCATGGGCAATTTTACTTGCATGTAAATTGTATTCACAAGAATGTGATCTTTCAAATATTCTGCACAAAATATTTTAGGTGTATGTTGGTATATTATATTTTAAATGTATTTAGTTATTGAATCATTAGTTCTTATTATTCATTCACTCAATTCTAGGTTATGTTCATACTATGTTACATTCAAGGCACATGTTTACACTGTCCTAATCTGCATGTGAATCGATCAAAGTATCATTTTTAAATTAAGTGAACTTAAATGAGAAATGACAAAATGAAAGAGAGAAATCTAAATTAAAAATAATGTAAGAGCATATGCAGCAAGCTTGTATTCATTCTATTTGGAACATTATAAGAATCAGCTTTAGGCTATTATGATTTTTGTTTAAATATTATTTGCGCATTTTAACTGGAATACAAAGAAAGGTCGCAAAAAAGGAAGGGAAAAGAAGGAAAAATTGCACATGAGTACACATTCCTCCATAGTATAAATGCACAAGCTTTTTAAATTCTTAGTTAATTGATATATGAGCATTTCTACCTGCCTATGTTCACGTATGCCTATGCTGTGTACTCTCTACTCTGTGATGAGCAAATTTCTATTCTTTCAAATGAGTTATGTTTTGGTTAACAATGAATTTACTGCAGACAGAAGAAAACATTGATTACAAATTTAAAGCTTTCTTATTTATTTGCTCTTTTTTTTTTAACGCGAAGAAAGTAATAAAGAATATGTGGCTAGAATACTGTTCAGAAGTAAATTATGTCATTTTTTTTCTGTGCAAAAAGTTTATTTAATTTGCTCTTGGCAATTTTATTTTTGGTTTCACTCATGATTTATTGTTCCTTCTTTGTTTTCGATATAAGTGGGAAAATGTGAAAAATAGGGACCAAACATTTCAAAACATCTTTCAATGTGCTGGAATAGCAGACCTTCACAGAGAGCTCTGGTGGGTCAATCAAGTAGATCACTGCATCTCAGTATGATGAAATGAATACACATCAGGCAAAACAGCAAACAAAATATATTACCAACACACACACACACCCAAATAATAATAATACAAAATAAAATGTCTCACCTAGGAGGTATCTGTGTTTTCTACATTTTAATAAAAGTTTAAAGTCTATTATCTGAAATATTTTGTACGAGAGTTGGAACCAATTCAGCCAATGTGGAATAACAGATTAAGATTGGTTCTGGAGTATCTTTAAGAGTGATGGAACCATGCAAAATAAAATGTCTCACCTAGGAGGTATCTGTGTTTTCTACATTTTAATAAAAGTTTAAAGTCTATTATCTGAAATATTTTGTACGAGAGTTGGAACCAATTCAGCCAATGTGGAATAACAGATTAAGATTGGTTCTGGAGTATCTTTAAGAGTGATGGAACCATGCAAAAAATTCTAAGTTTGAGTGCCCATTTTGATTTATTCTGAAGGATCAATATTTTTTCATGAAATGTTGCAAATGTAGATGAAAATAGTATGAATAAACTTGCTAAAATCTTAACAGGCTTTGCTTTAGGTGAAGTCACCTGGAAAAGTCGAATTTCAAGAAAAATCAAATTTCAAGAAAAATCATGATATTGGCCTACCGGTATAGCATGGCTAAGTGGTCATCCTCTAATGATGTATATCCCAAAGCTAGGCTGTAAATTCTACAAGAGAAGAATCAAAGACTTTTTAACACAAGAACTTTATTGTTTCAAACTTTAGAAAGTGCATTCACATGTCAATGTCCTTTCCGGCTCTAAATACACAATTCATGCACTATCAAAGGTGATGCATTGATTTAACCTTCTTTTTTTCCCTCCCCCTTTTTAGATATGTGTCTAGAGAAGAGAGTCTTCTATCGTCTTATCTCTGGACTTCATAGCAGTATCAATATTCATCTCTGTGCCAAGTATTTGCTTTCAGGTAAGAAGCCTTCATTTCTTATTCAATTCTACCGTTCGTTCTCCCCCTATCCATAAAAAGCAGGAAAAAGAGTCAGAAAAAAAAATTGGGGGCTATACAAAATAAAAAATAAAAGACATCCACTTACAATAATATGTACACCATATCCACCAGTCTGTATCTACAGTAGTTCATAATGAACTTGAAGCTAATTATTTCCCTTATGAAGGAGTGTGCATGCTGACACACCCTTAGGGCCCTGTCAGATGTTTGAGTTCAAACAAACATTCATTCCAAAGCGTCATGCTGTTGTTCAGGAAATTTGTTTCTGTATATTACGCTACTGTTGCTTGTAATTAAGGAAATGTGTGCTGATATGGATACTGCAAGATGAATATGAAAATTTGAATTAATTTCATGATTTTGTATTGCATTCAATCAGAATATTTGTCTTCTCACTGTTACTGGATATATTGCAACATAAACGACAAAATGCCAGCTATTTCCTCATTCTGGCATGTGGATCCATTCAAAATTATATTGATATTTTTAACTGTTTTTCTTGTATGAAATAGTAAAAGACTGTGAAACTATGCAAAAATATGACAAGTAGTTTTTATAGAAGCAAATAATTTAACCACAGCACTGAATTTGCTTCAGTTCACAAAGTCTGGTTTGCAGCTAATCACAAGGACATGTGGATGAAGTTACATTAAATTGCATTATGAATATAAAGTTGCTCTATCTTTTGAGATATTTTTCAGTGAAATGATCAACTTTGCAGAAAATGTTCATCCTTGTATCCTGAAAGGTAAATGAAGTATTAGTACAGTTCCTGTCTTGTTTTAAAAACAAATCTTAAACAATTAATTAGGTAATTGATTGTCTATTCACAGAGGGTCTTTTTGAACAAGAACGATGGGGGCGAAACATCGAGGAATTCCAGCGTCGATTTGATCCAGAAACAACAGACGGAGAAGGTCCCATCAGACTGAAAAATCTTTATTTCACCTATTTGGTAGCCCTTAGAGCCATTGCAAAAGCTGCCCCAGTTCTAGAGAAAGAATTCTTTTATACAGGTAAAATGCTTGCATCAGTTCAATATTTATATCACTCCTAAAGAGATTGGAAATACATGTTAGGTTTACAAATGGAATGTGATTAATTCAAATATATATTTCCTTTCAAGTTAATTTATGATCAAACATTGCATTTGAATATGTATGCTCAATTTTCATCAACTCTATGCTGTTAAAATTTTAGGTTTGTGGGAATTGGGGTGGCAAAGTTAGTTTTGTCAAAATGGATAAACATCTATACATCCTCATAGATTTATGAGACGGTAACTCCTTTAGGTACATCCAGTCAAGTATGAAAGAAGATGCACTACTTTATTATTGCTGGAATGTGAATTAGTTTCCTCAGTCTAATCTTTCAACCCCCCCCCCCCTTTTTTTTTAAATTTTGTTATAAACATTTTCAGGAGAACCAGTGGAAGATCAGGAGGTGCAAAGAATCGTGAAAGAAATCCTGAAAATAGCCAATTCATTTCCTGAACACTTTGATGAAAGTGCAATGTTTCAGGGAGACCAGCAACAGGCTTTACAACTCAGGGTAGGCTGAACAAATATTACTTGTTACAAAGTTTGTTCTAAATTTTGGTCAGCAGGTATTGGTAGATGGTGGTTTGCTATTCAGTTAAATTTAGGCAACATGATATGACAATTTGTTGATAGCAAATGTATTTTAGACCTGCTATTTTTATTTATTTTGTGTCTTTTTATGTTGTAGGCAGCCCCTGGTGCATTTTCTCCTGTCGATGGGAAAAGCCCCAGGGTCATAGGAATTCCACATTCCTTGTATTCTCTCAGGCCATTGCAGGAGGTATAGCCGGGGAAGGGAAGCTTAAACACTTGTTTACTTTGTATTCTAGGTCCTAATTATAATTAAACTTTGAAATGCTGAATGGTTACTAATGATAATTGTTCCCTGGCCTTCCAGCTTGTTTGCTGAAGTCATATAATTTATTTCTTAATTTTACAGGAAGAATTCCGCACCCATTTCAGGAACATCTCAAGAATCATGGACTGTGTTGGATGTGACAAGTGTAAATTATGGGGAAAGCTACAGGTTAGTATGTGTACCACATGTTCAGATAACACTGCACTGTACTGCAGCTTGTAATTACTTCATTTGTTGTTTGATTTGAGTCCTTATTCTCCTTTAGATTATTTTTTTCTTTTATTTTTATGCTGTATTGTATTTCTCCTTTTCGTTTATTTTTATTTTTTCTTCTTCATATTCTTCATTTGCTTTTGTTCCTTCTCTCTTCCTTTTTCCCCTTCTGATTCTTCTTGTTCTTTTTCTACTTCGTCATGATATTTCTAGTCTTAGGTTCATTTGGTTGTCCTACTACAAATAGATAATATCCATTTGAGATGTTACATTGTTCAATTTTATTTTCTGGTTGGACAAACTATTTGTGTTACAAATATTTAATTTTTAAAATACAGTTTCAATTCTGAAAGTATTTAACCTGGCAAAAGTCAATTAAAGTGCAGTTTCTCAAGTATTGAGCTACTATGAAATATGGTTAATTTTTACAACTCTTATGAGAGCTCTCTTGATTACTGGTACATACAGTATCTAACAATGTGATTCATATTATGTGTACTCCTTTTTCTTTATCTTTGTATTCAGATAAAAGGTTTAGGAACAGCATTAAAGATTCTATTTACAGAGCAGGGTGTCGCTAGAAAATCAAAGCTGACACTAGACAGAGGGGAAATTGTTGCTTTATTCAACGTATTTGGAAAGTAAGTTGAATTCAAGTTGCTCTGCAGTTCAAACAGGAATTAAAACTACGTCTTTCAGGTTTTTGGAATTTTAATGTATCTGTTGCATTGACTACAATTTAATATCTGTGTATTGTCTGCATAGACAAGACAATGATAATTTATTATCCCCTTGTCGACGAAGTCGGAGGGGATATAGTAACGCTGCCGTCCGTCCTTCTGTAACAAATCTGGTTTCCGATCGATAACTTTAGTAATGTTTGACGGATTTTAATGAAATTTGATATGAAGGTACATGGTATCAAAACACAGCCTATGTTTGATTTCGGAGTACGTAGGTCAAAGGTCATAGCTCATTAAATATGCGAATCTGGTTTCCGATCGATAACTTTAGTAATGTTTGACGGATTTTAATGACATTTGATATGAAGGTACATGGTATCAAAATACAGCCTAAGTTTGATATCGGAGTATGTAGGTCAAAGGTAAAAGGTCATAGCTCATTAAATATGCAAAAATACCTAATTATATATGTGAAAATGTGGTTAACTTCCTTGTATCGTCTAATGAAGGTAACTTGTTCTGACGTTTATAGGCCATTTGTACCCTGCGAGGGGATGCTACGCTTTGGCTTTGCGTTGACTTGTTTTAAATATGATTGCTCATGAATATTCATATTAATTGACAATTTTCGTCACTACATGTACATGCTGTTCAAAAATATCTGGTGCATAATGTAATAATGATAAAGTCACATTTACATAGTGCATGATATCATAATATTCAATGCCTGCTCCAGTGCGCTAGATTCCAGATGGGTGACAGATTGAACAGATGCGATTCTTTGTTAAAAAGCTGTGCTCCGTATTTTGCTTAACAACCTCATGGAGATGACTTCATGTTCTGATTAATTTTAGGTGTTAATTTATTCTCTCCAATTTTGTTTTGTTTTGTTGTTGTTGCTTGTTTTCTGGTACTTCAACTGTATGTTTTGCTCTTCTTGTTATTCATCTACAGGTTATCAGGTAGTATAGTAGAAGTTGAAGAATTCCAGAAGCTCCTTTCACAAGACAAAGCCTCTGCACCAAAGAAGATGCCTGGCTTCTTATGACATCCACATAACTCATAAGAGATTCTTTCTGTGATGTAAATACTTCTTTTTCCAGAGAAATTATTTTTTCTTGCCTCTTGCGGTCACAAGATTATTTAAATTATCTGAACAGGGAAGAGAACACATCAAAACATGGATGAATATTGCATGTCATGCGCAATTTAATCTGTGCAATTACACAGTTTATATGGCAATTCCATTTTCATTTATCACCACCAATCGATAATCAAATTGTATTTTTTAAAAGGGAGGTAATCCACAAAAAGTATGAGCAGTGTTTGCAGGCTTTTTTTGCATCTTTTTTATGATTTGTGGTGAATGGTGGTTATTAAGAGTCATTCAAATGATCTTTGTCTTGTTACTGATGGTAGTAGATATTTGAGTGTCATTATTTTAATTATCTGAACAGGGAAGAAAACACATCAAAACATAAATGAATATTGCATGTCATGCCCAATTTAATATGTGCAATTACATAGTTTATATGGCAATTCCATTTTCATTTATCACCACCAATCATTTTCATTTATCACCACCAATCCATAATCAAATTGTATTTTTAAAAAGGGAGGTAATCCAAAAAAAGTATGAGCAGTGTTTGTAGGGTTTTTATGCCTCCGCTACAAAGTAGCTGGAGGCATTATGCTTTCTGGTTGTCCGTCCGGCCGTACGTACATACGTCCGTCCGTACGTACGTACGTATGTACATCCCGTTCTCGTGATCGCGTTATCTCAAGAACCGATTGATGGATTACCGCCAAACTTAGGTCATGTAAGTATCTTGCAGAGCCAATGAATTGATTAGATTTTGTGGTCACAAGGTCAAAGTTCAAAGGTCACAGGGCTCATTATGTATGCAAAAATAGCTCATGATCTTTTTATCTCAAGAAAAGATTGATGGATTACAGCCAAACTTGGGTCATGTATGTATCTTGCAGAGCCAATGAACTAATTAGATTTTAGGGTTCAAAAAAAGCTTGTGATCGCATTATTATGAGAACCGATAGACAGATTACCATCAAACTCAAGACATGTATATGTATCTTGCAGAGCAAATGAATTGATTAGATTTTAGGGTCGTGAGGTCAAAGGTCATGAATCTCAATATGTATGCCTATAAATAGCTTGTGAACGCATTATCATTAGAACCGACAGATGGATTACAATCAAACTTGAATTTAAAAAATTGCTTCCGTTTTGGTTTGTAAAATTGCCCTATGGCAGAGGCATCATTTCGGACTGCGCGCAGTCAAAGTTCCATCTAGTTTGCATCTTTTTTATGATTTGTGGTGAATGGTGGTTATTAAGAGGCATTCAAATGATCTTTGTCTTGTTACTGAAGGTTGTAGATATTTGAGTGTCATTATTTATATTATCTTTGATGTAATATGCATCGGCACAATATTGAACTACTAATACCCAGAATTCTTTACCCTCTGAAACAAAAAGAAAGTGATCTGTCACACAGCGAGCTCATGTAGTTTATATTTGCTGTATTTCTCATTTATATTCATTCCATATGGTTACTTAAAGCTTATATAGTTTGTATTATACAACTCACTCCTAGATCCTAATCGAACGATTGGTCATGCGCGGTCACGTGTGATTGATTTACTGAGACTATCCCACGTCTTTCATGAAAAAGCGTGCAATAGTTTCCTGTACTATCCAACAATTTTTTAGTGCGCAGCCCACGTATGAGGCATGCCCATAGAGATCCTATATATAGGATCTCTATGGGCATGTGCATATGAGGTTCATGCATGCCCATAAGCGGGCTGTGCGCATGCAGGCTCTGTTGTTTAGAACCAGTAACCAGGACAACAAGCTTATTTGAAAGCCATGCTGTCAACAATCTTGATTGAATTCTTTTTACATCAAATGACAAGGATTCTAGGAGTTTCGTAGTATGTGCATGTTTTCATTTGTTCATTATACGATCTATCCGCCTTCGTTGAGGCTGTGTGTATCTCTCGCACTCAGCCTAACGGCTTTGTGCGATAGATACACACAACCTCAACTCAAGTGCAGATAGATCGTATAATGAACTCATGCGCATGCATCATTTGTATACTATATGTGCCATATTTTGACATTCATATTTTATCCATTTGGTTACTTTAAAGCTCATACAGTTTGTACTATATGTGCCATATTTGCCATTCATATTCACTCCTCAGATGGTGATCAGATGTATACCTTTTCTAAGGGTAGAAACAACAAAGTGATGGGTTATCACTTTTTAAATATTTTCTATGTCTTTATTTTTCCACTGCATTTCAAGTAGAACATTTGTAATTTTTTACTCATGTGTGTTAGATGTGGACATTCACAATGGGGCCGAAGGTTTTAGACGATGTGCGTGTCATTTGCTTTCAAAAGTTTCAAAGGTACAGATAAATGATTGAGATGCATGTAATGCTATCAGATCGAGGCAATGTCTCTGCATCTCTAAATAACTTGTTGTGTATAGTTGTATATCTATAAGACATGAACACATACAAGATGTCTAAGCAATAGTCATTTTCATTTTAAGCAAGAGCAAACATTCCCTTTCTTTTTCTTATTTCTTTATGAGTTCCTATCATTGTCTACTGTGTGTGTGTGTGTACATTATCCTTTTTTTATGGTATTTGTGCTTCTTACCTTGGCTGTTCTATAATTATTTATCTTTTTTAGCTGATAGGTTTGCATTCCTTGAAGACTTTAATAGCAATAATGATTCTGATTGTTTTGTCTATAATGCATTCATATCCATCCCAAGTAAAGTACTACTATTACCCGACTATTGTCAAACTGCCATAAGGCAATGAAAACATGCAATGAACATTTTTTTAAAATTTTACCACTGTGGTTAATAGTAGCAAATTTATATTATTGTAGAGCATTCATGCAGTCTCTATAAACATCACTTTATTTTCCTTTGCCTATGTAGTTATTAATCTATTTATGTTTTGTATATAATTTTTCTAATTATGTACATGTAGTTTTGGTTGTGATATTGCACTATGTAATACAGAGGGAACTTGTATCATACTTTTTATCTTGTTTTATTTATTTTATAACCAATGATTAAGTAAATTAAAATACATGTACTTGTAAAGTTCTATAATATAAGCTGTAATAAATATGTTTTAATTGTACCAAACACAAGGAGGAATTTGCAACTTTGGGTTCACAAATTTATTGATGTGAGGTGTTCTATGTCGGTATACTGTCTTCAAAATATAAGCTTCAATTATTACTTGTGGAAAGAGATATTGCAGTTGAAACATACTCTCAGTAAACAGTAAAGTGGCTTGTTGAGTAGACTAGTTGACACACCAGTACGCAATTGCATAGAATAGGGTGCGCTTAGAACCCAAATCGGATCGGGTTCTGTATGTACTGTTTGATGTTATCCTTTATTTTCTTCAAACTCCTCAACCATTAACCTATAGAATGCCGGGTAAAGTTATTTTGAGGTTGATTTTATACTTTCTACCTATCCAGAAATTAATGTTTAAAGTTATTGGTACATTTTAAGTATTATTCAGCATAAAAGTCTTCACCGTATACATGTAGAAGAGTATGTGGATGTTGATATGCGTTAGCAGATATTTATTTTGTATAAATTTGATTACATGCAAATTATTGTTGGATTAATATTCAACACAGTGTTTACACCGAAATGATTTGATTGGATTTATGAGATATTTTCTTTCTTTGTTTTGTCATTGATGCTTGTTTGTTTATCTGTAATATGAATATTTGAGTTCACAAATTTGTTTCTTTAAAAAAATGAAGTTATAATAATCCATTTCTTGGCTATTCTCCCAATTATGAAATCAATTATGAAGGATTATGCATGAAAATTAACTATCAGGTAGCTTGAATGAACTTCCAGATTATATGTTGAATATTTGGTGTTATGGATAAAATCTGAAGTACATTTTGGTACAAAGAACATGTATCTACTTTGGTTAAAGATGCTGCATACATAATATTTTACTTTTTTTAAATAATCGTTTTATCTAGAAATTTTGGTGTTCTAGTCAAACTAGAATCTTGAATATTGGAATAAAAGATATTTGCTGTTGTTTTTTCTTTAACATTACTATTCCCAAATAGAAAAATGTTAGCTTGTTTAGTTTAGAAAGATGTTTGCATATTGTGTAGTGCATAAGTTTATCCAATGATAAAAAAGCAGCCATGAAATTTTGTCTGCTCTTTTATTTTGTGAATTAACAGTTTATTCTTATTGATTTCCATTGTATTACCTTATTTATTATCAGATGAATCAATCGGGTATGTAATTAATCTCGTGTCAAATAAATAATATAGCACATTATAGTTCTAATTACTAACAATGTACACGTGTTGGTATACATATTCAAGGTTCATGTTTGTTTCATTGACTTTCATTTACATTTTAAATTATTGATTGAATATATGTAAATATGTATTTCAGAATTATTGATTCAATTAAGGGTTCAAAAGTATACACTACACATGTGAAGTGAAATCCAAGTTGCTCTGAAGGACAGAAAAGTAAGAGAAGCAGATTGGTGAAAGTTTGAAGGAACTTTGTAATGACAAATGCACAAGGGATTTTAAATATAGCAGTGTGTATTTATTTGGTTATTCCTCATCTTCTAAGTGGCTGAGGGGATGGGGCTCAATATAAAGAGAAATTTCTTAATGGAAACCTCACCCCAAAGAAAAAGTGTAGGTAGGGTGAAAGTGAAAGATGACTTTTATTCCTGCCTATTGATCCATAACATTCCTTATGAAAATGTATAAGTAATATATAAATTAAGATATTCTTGGCATGATGTAATGTATTTTAGCATGACATGGGCGCAGCCATTTTCTTGATAATGTTATGTACCTGGCAAACTTGTTCATGTATCATGCACAAAGCTCTAGTAGGAAACACATTTTAATTCAACAAAAATCTCAATACTCTTCAATGAGGGGAAAATCATAGCTTAGCAATTAAAAATAATATTTGGTGAAAAATATGTAATAAGAGACAATTCGTAACTCATTTATTCAAAATCACGAAAATATAGCTGTTGAGAAATCTATTTCATTTATGTGAAACTTTCACTCCAGAATAGCAACAACTTGTTTATGCAATTTGCATTCTGACAATTATAGTACATAACATAATAGCAGGTGAATGATACATTTGATAACCACACAATTGTGGGGAGGAAGCATCCGTAAATTCAAATACGTTAACTGGATGAATGACTTGCCTTAGAATGTCACGTTATGCATTAAAATGGAGATGCCCATGTCTTGCCGAGAAACTTTACATTATGCCAAGAAACTCTTGCTTTATACCTCTCTCATACACTTAGATGAAGAATCTTGCAAAAATAAATAAATCTCTCTTGAGGTAAGGTTTCCTTTAAAGTGTCCATAGGTAAAAGAAAGGCACAAGTGATTTTTTTTTTAAATTGTACCTCTCCCATGTTTAATATGTGTCAATTAATAATGTACATGTGTAGAAGCATTTTTACGGGAAGACAAATTTATTTCTTTTAAAGGAGTCATTGAATAATTAATTGAACTATTCACTGAATGAAGGTCAAATTTAACCTTGTATTTGATATATGAGCAACAAGACCAAACAAACAAACGTATAAGTGTAGAGTGTTTCATTTCTTGTGTAGTGATTTAAAAATGTGTATCTTGTGTTTCTGCATGTGCCTGGTAACAAACATGTATATAATATATTACACTCAATAGTTTACAGGAAAAAATGAGAAATCAGCCATTTTCTTTCAAAGAGGCAAAGTGGAGATCTTTTATTTAAGTTTACAGAATGCATGATTTGCATTTTGTACTTTCAAATAAATATATACATGTACATTAAAATTGAATTATACATACCACTGAATGAAATTGTTATCATCAAATGGTTTGTATGAATACAAAGCATTGCAAGAAACTAATCCCTTCAGAGATTGTGAAAAAAAACCTTAAGATTTTTATGCTCTGTTTTTGTATTTTGGGGAACTTTATATTTAAATGTGCAGACTCACACTTCAGAAGTCTATCTGTGCTCAAATATCTTAACTTTTCAAATTTCAAAAAGTTATCCTAAGATAAAATAATTTTGATGCTCTGTTAATTGACGAGTTTTCTAAAGTTAAAATGTAAAGTGTTGTTCAGCCTAATCTAAAATAAATTTGCATCATACAAGATGTTAGAATGGGTATAAAATGTATGTCTTAAAAATTAAATATTTCAAGTACATGTCATGCGCAAAATATTATCTACCGCATAGTATAACTAGACAATTGATCCTGAATGATAACTAAAAATTGAAATTTGGGCAAATCAGCATAACCTCCAGGAATCATCATTGAAATAGGTGTAGAACAAATCCTTAAAAATAAAACATATACATGTATTCATATCATGAATAATAAGGAAATAGAAACATAATATACTTTCCCAAAATATGTTGTATTTGGTAATAACAAAATATTTTACCATTATATGTTCTACCTAACTGAAATACATGTATGTGTCATATTTTACTCCTCAGATGTATAATGGCATTATGTCACATGAAATGTAAATGATTGTTTTTTAACTCCTATTTCTACATTTTTATCCTTAGTTATGAATTTTAAACATAAATAGGGTCTTTTTTGTTGTTGCAAACATCTTACATGAAAATGTTGTTTTTACTTTTGATGCTCATGACATTCATATTTTTTTCATTAATTTTATTTTCAACAAAAGCACCATATCAGACCTTAAACTTAATTTCCTTTATACTGTACATGTATGTATCTTTAAATCGTCAAAAATATCAAATATAAACTTACATGATAATTTTTAAGCAATAATGTTTTAACAACAAACATTTTACTTTAAAACATGACAAACAAATTAAAAGCATGCTAATTACTATTTAAAAAAAATTAAAAATAGATTTCAAAATATTAACAGTGAAGAAAGTAATGAACAAAAAAGCCATAAACCCATGCACTGAATGATAGAAGTCACCAAACATACATTTGAATTTATGACAGGAGTTTCAAACATAGAAAAGTAAATGGAGATACAGATCAATATAGGGAATCTTGATCATTTTTTCAACAAGCAATGTCTCCTAATATTCCATTTCAGAAAGCACAAAATCTAAATCATCTCTGAATTCCCACTATCTATTTGATCGACTAAAATGATAATGTATAAAGATCAGATAAAAATTTGCTTATGAAACTTTATATGAACTTTAACCTATTATCTAATTTAAAACCCTCTAAAGCCATTAGGTTTATTTTATTTTTTAACAGCACAATACAACCTTGTCAAATGTACAGGTCAGGTACATAGCTATAGAAATAGTGGTACATGTTTGCAAAAGGACTTTATTTTAATAAAATAAACTGAGTTAAGTATCATGTTGAGATTCAATTTCTGAATTGACATTTGATCTAAACACTAATGTATCTAGAATAAAAGTTTCTTCATATTTCAAATGAACTACATAAAGCTGACATTAATTTCAAATTTTTAAGAGAATTTCACAACAAGAAAGTAGTAGCCAGTTGAACTTCCCAATTACAGGTGACAGTCTTGGGATATTTATATCGAGAAAGGATCTCCAAATAATGCTATTCAGCATCACGTTGTACCTATCATCCACAAAGAAGAATAAAGATTCTGTATAGTCTCTAGATATATAAAAAGTGGAACGGTTGAAAGCACTCATGATCCCAATCGACTGAATACATTTTGTTTGGACACCACACCAGCAGTCTTCTTCATTGTTCCTGGTCCACCCATCGTAACAGTGATGCTTGGTGTGGTGGATGTAGCCTCTGCTCTCATCAGACCTAACCTATCCTGCATCGTTGACTTCACCTTAAGCACCTGTGACCCCACTGGGGCACCCAGTCTCTTAAGTACCTTTGCGGTATTGGCTGTGGCAGGGGAAGCTACCCCCTTGGATGCTCCCAGTCCTGTTTTGCCAAGTCGTTTCTGCATGGCGGTTGGCTTTCCTCCTATGGTTACCGTCACTCTTTGCTTCACACCAGGTTCTTTCTTAACACTGCTAACCTTTGCGGCACTGGCTGGTGCCCCAAGCCTGGCCTGCACTGACTTCTGGAAGACAGGTCTCTCTGAAGCTAACTTGACAGTCCCTGTTGCTAATGTCCTTGTCACTGGCTCTGCTCCTCCCAGGCGATCCTGGACCTTTGATTTCACCCCAAAGGCATCCATGTGAGTGGTTGTGGATACCTCTGGTTTCTGCACACCAAGACGATCCAAAGCTGACCTTTTGGTTGCCACCTTCTTTCCTCCACCGATAGTCACAGTCACCTTTTGCTTGGTGCTGGCGGGAGGAGTTGCCACTACTTTTGTTTTTCCAGGCAGTGCTCCAAGTCTAGCCATGACATTTTTAGCACCATCAGCAGAGGTGGTCACTCGATTTGGCGTGACAGCCTTCTTTCCTAACCTCTTCTGGAGACTTGCTTCTGGCATGGCAGAAACCAGCTTAGAAGCTCCCAAAGTAACTTGCACTGATGTAGGTTTTGTGATTTGAACTGTAGTAGCAGCTGGTGTTGGTGTGAGGGATGGTGAGGTAAGAGACTTCAACACACCTTGATATTCAACTGGTTTTGAACCTGAGACAACCCTCTTCCGCTGGCTACCTAAGCGATTGAACACAGATGATCCAACAGGAGTCTGTAGAATCAAAGAAAAAGATGAAGTAATTAGTCATTTTCTGATACCAAATTTACTATTATACTGAAGAAATTTCCATGCTGAAGAAAAAAAAATGATATATATTTTTTTTAATATTGGAGAACATGTAAACCCATAAACCTTCATACTAACTTGTATACAGTGCAACAAGATATTAGTTCTGTATTTCAAAGTTTCTGGCAAGAATAATGGGACAAGCAAGGAAAAACCGTCTTCATAATAGAACATGTCAATTTATATGTAGGACAAAGTTTTCCAGAATATCTGAATCCGTAACATCTGCTTTGACATACTGCCAACATACAAAATTGCAACCAAGCTTCAAACCCATGATTTGATCATAACACTGGGAGATGATCAATATCATATATAATGGGCTCCTATGCCATCAAACATCGGGTATATCTAGTAATTTACCTTTGCTGGTGATGTTTCTGCATTCTTTGATTGTTGCACTAGCTGTGTGACCGTTGGGCTATTCCCTGATCCGAGACGAGCAAAAACTGATGACTTTTTCTCTTCTTCTAATCCTAAAATACAAACAAATAGACAAGTGCTGTTATGTAGACTTTTGCTTCTCTACGTTTCTTTTTATTCTGACCACCAGACACATGAGTTTCATTAGACTTTATCTGAACAAGTTGGACCTTTTATCAATACAGTCAAACCTGTCTATAGCGACCACCCAAGGGAAACACAAATAGTGGCCGTTGTAGACAGGTGGCCGTTTGCGGCCATTTTCATTTTGAATAATTGATTGACAGCACTCGCAAGGCCTCTCACAGATCCGCCGCGACCCGCCAATGCTCACACAATTCTCCGTGGCTTTATAAGGGCTCAGTCGGGCGAAAACGAGACAGAGAGCCGATCGATAAATCTAATAACGCAAGGTTTTTTATCAGTGTTTAAATATTAAATAAACTTAACAAAGAGTGGTACGGTTTTTAGTCAAAATAAAAATACGAAATGACTGAACATAATTTTCTATTTTTAAAATTGTCCGGCATTTTTTTTTTAACGCATGTCAAAATTTATTTTAAAGAAATAAAAATGAACGAGCCTGAAAATTTGATTGACAGACAGGCTCCGCCCACTCGCCAGGCCTAGCCTGTGCGGCGCGACGAATAATTGAGTTATCGATTGAAGTTCATGACAATGACTCTGCATTGTTTAGATACAACACCCATAGTGTACTTAAAGCACCCAATACAACCTCAACTCCTTAACAGTTAAATTCTGGTACTCCTATTGGTATTCTAATTCAGATTGAATTACTTTCCAAGTAATTACATTTTTGGTTAGGGTTTGGGCAAGAATATCAGAGAATTTCTTTTCAAGTATAAAGTGGTTGGCAGATATAAAAACAGCTTGTTAATCATTTATCTGTGAATTCTTTGTCTTTTTCTTTTACTTAGCTCTAAAAAATTTCTAGCTGTTTTAGATGCCCCCTTGATTAACGCTCTTTGTGAGCACTCACCTTTATGCTGCTGTTGTTTCTGCTCCAAGATTTTCATTGTCTTTGGTGTGGTTCCTTTGGGCAGGCTGATGACGTACTTCCCTTCCTCCTCTGGCTTTACCATACGAGGCCTTTTGACTGGAGTCACCTGTGCAGTGTCTCCTAAAATCCCACATGTCTTCTTTGTACCTACGAGAACCAGCAAGATAATAAGTCATATTGTGCACAGTCCTTTGAAAGAGTGACAAGTGAATCTTGCTAATCTATGCGATACATACACCACTAGTATCTTGTATGGGATAAACTAGAATGTTATCCAAACAATAACAATGTGAAGTTAGATATCTCATGCAAAATACATATGAAAACTTATATGTAAATTTTATTACATGAAAAAAGCATTCACTATGTCCTGTGATAAACATGCGTGATGAAGTTCCACAAAGCTTTTTTTTTTTTTTTTTTTAATTCTCTTTCCTTCAATTCTATATAGACCTACATTGAATAATACCTGGGATCACATTGTAATGTAAAAAGAATTATGTAAAAATGTTAAGTTTTTTTCAAATTCTGGCAGAAGTGACTGTGATCTTAAGGTAATACTTTTACTAAAGAGCATTGGTGAACTCACTGCTCAATGTTTCCTCAGCCTTGTCCACTGTACAAGACGATAAGAAACAGGATATAGGTTTTAGGATACAATGAGAATCTCTAAATACCTCTTTATACATCGTTGACAATAAAGGCCCTACCACAGCCCAGTGTTAAGTCTATTCTTTATATACAAATTTCCGCACACACAAAAAGTTGAAGATTCCTATTCACAAAGCATTGCGTCACAAAAAGTGCTATCAACAGGCCATCCTGCTGTGTTTAATACTTGCAAGACAAGCAGTTTGCACTGTTTTCTTCTGAACACACATATTAGCACACATTTTGATGCTCTAATCAAGAACAAATTAAAGAATTACAAAGATGCACTTACAGTATGTAATAAAATGATTTCAATATGATAATGTCGTATTTTGACAAAGATTAATAGTATACAGGCTTTCTTGCTTAATGATATTTTCTTTGGATATACAGTTCAAAATTCTTACTAAAGTTAAAATTCTAGAAACACAACACAACAGGCAATAATGAAAGTGGTTATTAGTTCACAAGATACCCTAGTAGAAAAAAAAGGAAATATCATTATTAGGTCCTCTTTATGAAGGCTGACCCATAAAAATTTGGTTGCATATTCTTTGAAGGCATACAACTCCATCTCCAGTAAAAGTAAAAAACTAAACTACACAGCATTCAACAGCAGAATTAATCTCTAACCACTTCTACAAAAGATTTGTTATCACAGCTAACTACTACATGTCAAGATGTATTTCATACCTCCAACTGGTACAGCTCCAAGCCTGACTGCCATGGAGGGTGATACAGTGACCTTTGAACTACTTCCCTCCATAATGCCTTCTTTTCTCATGTAGTGCTCCAGCATTCTGTTTCCAGCTGAGTGTGGAGTTTAAAGAAGAGGATGTTTTATAACTTTGAGCTGTTTAATATACGACCAGGCATATACACATGGATCATTTAATAAACATCTTTGTCCATTTGCATCATACCATACATAAATTCATTTATTGAACAAGTGATATCAAAGCGATGATCTGAGACATAAAACTAAGTGATGCTCACCGGTAGTCTGTCGCTTCACTTCCACCTTGGCATCTGGGTTAGTAGACAAGGCTGTTATGGCAGGCTTCTCATTTTCATACTGCAAAAAATCAGAGAAAGCTATTAGATTCTTAAAAACAAGGTTATAAACTCCTGTACCGGTTACATAATAAAAATTTTTTTTTTAAATTAATACAGTTTCTTAATATCATGAACATGAGGACACAAACCAATCTATCAAAAAGGACTTGTTTTTCAATTGTTCATTCACAGAATTTATCATTCTACTACAAATGGGCCAGTTCACAAAACTAGCTACACAAAACAGTTCTAAAGGCTATGCAATAGTGTTGTATTTTAGAGATTGGTCATGCCCAAAATGGACACAGCCCCACATTTGGATTCTTCCATGAGTGTTTCTACCTACCTTTATGTGAGCTGTCTTGGCATATTTTAGAATAGAAATCACATCTCCCATGATAAAGATTCCCATCTCCTTCAGGTACTCCTTGGTGAGGTCCATCAACATGCTCTTCTGGATGCGGTTGTCGAGAAACACCACAGAATACTTGGCAGCTGAACCAGGAGGAATACCAGCGCCAGTGAAAAACTTGATCCACTCCGACATTTCTATGGACAGAGTCAAAATGATGTAAATGAATATGATTTTTTTTGTTGTCTAAAGGTAGTCCCATTTGTGAGTTTAAATTACAGAAAATCAAATCATATTAACATTAAATGTTCAAGGCTATCCACCGAAATTAGCAAAATATATTTGGTAGTCATGTGTAAGCTAAAAACTTATTTTCAAGGGCTATGAACTAATATACAATGTTTGAGTCAATATTTTGTTTACCTTTGGTGGGATTTTTCTTGAGTAACCTTCCATGTTGTCGTCAGAGAAAGTGACAAGAGAGGATTATCATTAAATTACAAAAAAACGGAATGCATGGTAATTTCAAAGAAGGGAAGAATACCATGCTCTCTTACGACAATCAAATAAAGCAAGCCACCTCTGTTAATTACCTCAGGACTACAATTACAGACAATGCAAGAGGCGAGCAAGAAATCAAGAGAAGGATTGCACTTGCACAATCAAATTTCTCCAGGTTAGAACTTAGAAAACATCTTAAAGAATAAGAAGCTGAAGATGAAAACGAGACTCTGCATACTCAATTGCTATGTGTATCCAGTTCTGATGTATGGATGTGAAGCTTGGACCCTTGAAATCAGACCTAAGAAAGCGACTGGAAAGTTGTGAAGTTTGGTTCCTGAGAAGGATGCTAAGAATTTCATGGACAGAAAGAGTTTCTAATAATGAGGTATTTGCCATGGCAGGAACAAGACAAAAGCTTCTGAATAATATAAGAGGTCGACAGCTGAGCTTCTTGTGTCATGTTATACGGAAGAATGGTTTGGAAAATCTTGCACTGACTGGAAGAATCGAGGGGAGGAGGAGTAGGGGTAGAAGGAGGATTCTGTGGATGAGTAGCTTAAGGAGTGGGATTTCTGAAAGTGGAATTGATCTCGGGGAGAATGAATTACTTTATAGAATATGGGACAGTAAGTTGTGGCACTCCATGGTCGCCAATGTCTCAGGATATGGCATGTAGAGAGAGAGAGAACCTTCCAATGATTGAACCACATCAACTTACTTTGAGATAATTAGTCATTTTCTTCTTCTTTTTCTTCGTCATAATCTGCCTCCTTCACTCCTGAAGATTCTTGCAGATGAAAGGGCTGTGTGTGTCACAAAGGACGTGAAGTGCTGAGTGTCTTGTTTACATAAGATGCAAGTAAAAATCTTATATTCTGGTTCTGGGTTTAGCCACTGCATTTCGTCAGTAGTTGACGAAATGCTTCTACCGATGGAGCCTTTACTACGTCTATTGGTAGAGAGTTCCATGCACGCAAGGTCCTCGGGAAGAATGACCGTCTGTGTTGTTCAGTTCTGGACCTGGGGAGCTGGTACCCATCAGCGTGAACTGTCCTTGATGGTCTTGTCACAGGAGTAATGTGGTTTGTTGGGTCAAAATCCACAGTCTCATTGTGGATTTTGTAGAAGAGGGCTAGTCTGGAGTGCTCTCTACAGGACTGCAGAGAAGGCCATCCCAGTTGACTGATCATTTCTCCAACTCTTGATGTGTTATGGTAGCGATGAAGGACAAATCTGGCGGCGCGTCTTTGGACCATTTCCAACTGGTCAATGGATCTTTGGGCAGAAGGGTCCCATACTGCACTTCCATACTCCATTAATGATCGAACGAGGGCCTTTTCCCCAGGGTCTTTATTGCAGGAGAGTTAATCTTCAGATTTCTCTTGAGGAAAGCAAGGGTGTTGTTTGCTTTCTGGCAGGTGCCGGCGATGTGCTGATTCCACTACAGGTCCCATGTGATGGTGATGCCAGCTACTTGGTGGGTGTCACAGAGTCCAGAGCAACACCATTCAGCGAGAACTGGTGGTTGATGCGGGTTCTTTTCCTAGTGACAGTGATGACCTGGCATTTTTGGGTGTTTACAGTAGTTCCATCTTCCAGTCTGAAGCCCAGTTGCCTAGTGCATTTAGATCTTCTTGAAGGTCATTTGCATCTTGTTGTGTCTGGATGGCCAGATACATGATAGCATCATCAGCAAAGAGCCTGACAGTCGTTAATGTAGAAGAGGAAGAGGCATGGGCCGAGGACTGAGCCCTGTGGGACTCCTGAATCTACTTCCACCTCTGCGGACTGAGATCCATCGAGAACAACTCTCTGCTTTCTATTGCTGAGGAAGTTGGCTATCCATCTGTTGTTCTACCCTCGTATTCCATAGTGGTGTAGTTTCTGCAGAAGCCTCTAGTGTCCAACTTTATCAAAGGCTTTGCTGAAGTCTGTGATGAGGACATCAGTCTGCCTGTTCTCTTCCATGTTGTTTGTGAGGTCGCTGATGAAGCCAAGCAGCTGGAGCTCACATGATCTTTTCTGCCTGAATCCATGTTGGAGAGACTACAGGATGTCATTGTCCTTCCCATGAGACATGATGTTGCTTGCAATGATGTGTTCCATCAACTTGCATGTTATACACGTGAGGGATATGGGGCGATATTTTCCTGGGGCGATATTTTCCTGGATCTGTCTTGTCGCCTTTCTCGTAGATGGGCACAACGTTTGCATGTCTCCAATCGTCAGGCACCTCGCCCGTCTCATATGATCGTCTGAATAACATGCATAGGATGGGAACAATGGTGTTTGCCAGCGTCTTCATGACTCGTGGTATAATACCATCAGGGCCTGGAGCCTTGTGAGCTTTCAGATTCTTTAACATCTTCTCTACCCCTGCTATGGTTATTTCGATGTCAGGCATGTCTTCATAGGGAGAAGAATCTGGCAACAAATTGGGAGGAATGGGTGTTTCCTTGATGAAGACTTTCTTGAAGTGACCATTCAAGATATTAGCCTTTGCAGCAGGGTCTGACTGCTGTGAACATAGAGTAAAGGAGGCAGTTTTCGGCCGGCGGCAGTTTTCGGCCGGTCCGTTGGATGCATGGTAAAATCCCTTTAAAATACATTGCATGACAACATATCACATATCACACACATACAATAACATGGCAGAGTCACTGGAGAACCACATTTGCAATGGAAAATCTATCCTTAAATATCACATTTTAGCGATGTAATCGGCGGTCCCGCTACCCGAATCTGAAAAATGGAATATCTTACGCGTGTCTGTAAGGAATATGGGTCCCATAAAATGAGCTGTATTTCAAGTATTTTTCAGATTTAGAGTCAGATTTAGAGTCAGATTTAGAGTCAGATTTTTTGATCATCGCAAGCTCAAAAGTTTCTCACCGCATGTATGTTATCCTATCAGTCGGATACTATAGCGCCGTATCTCTGTATAGTTTAGATTCCAATTTCTGATCACCGCACCCGCAGGTGTAGTTTTCGGCCATGCGGGGGATTACGTGCTCTGGCCGCACGCGCTATAGATCAGCGGGCGAATGCATGGCGCGCGCTCCCTATTGACTTTGTACATGCGGCCGAAAACTGCCTCGCTAGGCCGAAAACTACCGCCGAAAAAGTGAACAAGGAAATGAGTATTGCCATGGAAATTCATGATTTTTTTTCTGGGATTCTTTTTTTTGTTTAAATAATAATAGTATTGGCTTCATGATTTGAACAAAAAATGATAATAAATAGGAAGTAAAGAGTCCAAAAATAGGATTTTGCCCTAAGTGGCCGAAAAGTCCCTCCTCTACTCTATATTAAATATACTTGCACAACATGGTCAATGATGGTTAGTGCGGTGCAGCCGGTGCATCGAGTCCACCATTACGGTCAAATAATAGCAAGTCGAGTCTGGAACCACACTTCGTGCATGAAGGTACAGCTGCTACTGGGTATTCATTTGCAATTTGTTTTTTGCCAAAAGTAAACCACACTCAGTCACATTACACATTACAGGCCAAAAAAAGTCTCATAAATCATAATAAATTTCCCAATTTCTTGATTTCAAGTGCATATTTTGGCGAACCTGTTTCTTACAATCCAACTTGTTCTTGAGTTCTAAATTTAAATTTTAAAAGCACACTATCATTCCACACACTAGATAGTAGACTAGGGTCTAGACTAGAATCTATCTAGTCCTTGGAAATATGGGACGGTTGGCATGGCATTTCTGACATTTCATTTAATTTCATTTTTTCTCCATTAAAATTAAATCAATTTAACATTTTATAAGAATATGCAGAATCAAGATAAACTAAATAAATTACATAAACACACTATCAGATGATACAAAAGCTTTGGCAAAAAAGAATGGCATAAATAATCCCCCTTCGCTTCGGCCCTATGCCTACATCCCTAGTAGTAGTACATCATACATGCTACAAAGTACAAACAATTCACGGGACAGGGTTAATTTTTAACTAACGCACCTTGAATTTCAATATGTGGGACAACGGGTCCAATTTGCAAAATGTTCAGGCTGTATTTTTTCTTTATGAATATTACTTCAAACTAAAATTACTAAATGAACTGTAATTGCACATTGTTTTAGATATTCTTGCTCAGTACTAATATAGATTATTCAGTTATTTACCCATATTTGCGGCCATTTTCCAACCGTTCAGCGGGACGACT
This sequence comes from Mesocentrotus franciscanus, assembly GCA_037976565.1. Lineage (NCBI taxonomy): Eukaryota > Metazoa > Echinodermata > Echinoidea > Camarodonta > Strongylocentrotidae > Mesocentrotus > Mesocentrotus franciscanus. The sequence continues at coordinate 18,172,397 of CP137669.1, read as the reverse complement.
TGATCAATCAAGCTTTGACAAATTTCCGATAACCACGCTTAGAGAGTGATATCGTTTGAAGAGACTTTTACACCAGTCGTTATATACCGATAAAGACCGCCCTTTATCGTGATCATCACCGACGTACCACTCGCACTCATCACACCACTCATCATCATCATCAATCATGATCACGATAATGATAAAGGGCGGACGAAGGCATTAGCTTGTAATCCCCGATCGACTTAGACTGACAAAAAGTAATACTAGCCATATATAACTATATAAAGAGAGGAAATAAACTATACTGCATCATACATGTACTATAGTGAAATGACAAACTAGTTCATTTGTTTTTAAATACTGAACTCATTCAAAAAGGGAGCAAGGGTTAAACCATGGACCTACTCCATGGTTAAACAAATTACGACATGTACCTGTATATGAAAATAACAAACCATACACATAGTGTAAACAGAGAGCATAAATTGAAACTGTATACAACAAAAGAACAAGCTATATCAGCTAGCTAGTTTATTGGCCTATATGACGATACAACATAATACATATATATATCTATAATGGAGATTTTAACTTAGAAGAGGTATACCTAATTACTTATATGTAGTTGTATGCGAATCTTCTGATAAAATAATTCTATAAAACTATTCTGCTCAGCATCATTCACCTAAAACTGGAAAAGTTGATATTCCGAGTGGTGCATGTGCCTCGATCAGGATGTCCGATGATGATGATGATAAATGCCTAATGAAGATGACGAATTAGGCCTAGCTACCTGACCCCCCCCCCCCAATTATTACGATATGAGATATTCAAATTCAAATTCAAACTTTTATTGATTTCAATCCAATCATGTTTTCATGTAGGAGATTATGTTTTCAAAATTCCAATAAAACGACGGGAAATACGTCTAACTACCGGCGAAACAATATTTCGCTGGTGTGTCGTTATTCGAGTTTATCATACTTCTGTGATGAATATACATGCACATGCACACGTCGATCTCATTCATCTTGCCTGCGAAGAATGACATCAGCGCAAAGGTGTGTCATGTAGCTAGCTCGCTATCTTCAGTCGACGTACGTACGTATGCGTACGTGGTATTTTCCAATACATACTGTACGTACCTAGACAATAGTATAGTCTACATCCTTCTTTAATAATAGTGTGATACTGTTGAAAGAAATGTCATTTAACTCGTGAACATTTGAAGGAAAGGACGTCAATTAAACTCATTCATCATGTTCACCTGGCTAAACAACGATGAAAACCGGCGCAAGCAGCCGCAGGTTTTTAACAATGTTTTGGATGGACTCAAAGATATGTATAAAAAAGTGATCTTCCCTCTCGAAGATGAATATCGCTTCAGCGAGTTCCACTCACCGTCTCTTGACGAGGCAGATTTCACAGCCAAGCCTATGATCCTCCTTGTTGGCCAGTACTCAACGGGTAAGACCACTTTTATCAGGTATCTGTTAGAGCAAGAATTCCCCGGTATGAGAGTTGGTCCAGAGCCCACAACGGACCGATTCATCGCAGTGATGAAAGGAGAAACAGACCAGGTGATACCAGGGAATGCGCTGGTCGTTGATCCAAAACGCCAATTTCGCAAGATGTCGAAGTTTGGCAATGCATTCCTCAATCGTTTCCAATGCTCACTGACCAATTGCCCGGTACTTGACAGTATCACCATCATAGACACACCTGGTATTTTATCAGGAGAAAAACAGAGACTTGATCGTGGCTATGATTTTGTGAACGTGTTGGAATGGTTTGCGGAACGTGCAGACAGAATCATTCTCCTGTTTGATGCACATAAACTTGATATTTCTGATGAGTTTAGGAGATGTATTGAGGCAATAAAATCGCAAGATGAGAAGATTCGCATTGTCTTGAATAAATCGGACATGATCAACCATCAGCAATTGATGAGGGTGTATGGGGCCCTTATGTGGTCACTTGGCAAGGTGATCAATACTCCAGAGGTCTCAAGAGTGTACATCGGCTCATTTTGGAATAAGCCGCTGCACCATGATATGAATAGAAAGCTGTTTGAGGCAGAGGAACTTGATCTCTTCAGTGATCTTCAGAGTCTTCCCCGGAATGCAGCCCTGAGGAAACTCAATGATCTCATCAAGAGAGCAAGGCTAGCAAAAGTAAGTGTTTCTTCTTCTTCTTCTTCTTCTTTTTGTTCTTCTTCCCCTTGTCCTTTTTCCTTTTAGTTTACTTCTCCTCGTCCTCTTTTACTTCTCTTACATTTCTCATCTTGTTCCAAGTTCTTCCTCACCCTCCTTTTTACTTTGCCACAACTCCACCACCATTTTAGAACTTCTTCTTCCTCCTCTTCTTCCGCCTTTTACTTCTCCACCACCATTTTAGAACTTCTGCTTCCTCCTCTTCTTCCTCCTTTTTTTTCTCCACCACCATTGTAGAATTTCTGCTTCCTCCTCTTCCTCCTTTTACTTCTCCTACCCATTCTCTTTCTCCTTTTACGTCTCCTCCATCATCTTATTCTTCTTCCTCTTCTTCTTCCTCTTCTTCCTCTTCTTCCTCTTCTTCCTCTTCTTCCTCTTCTTCCTCTTTTTCCTCTTTTTCCTCCTGTTACTACTCCTACTTCTTCTGCTCCCTCCTTTTACTTCTCCCCCTCCATCTTCTTCCTTTCATGGCTAGAGTGCTCATGTACATGTACATGTATGCGCATACGCCTAACCACGTTATTCTGATAAAATAAAACACAAAATATCTGTCTCTACTATAGCGATACATATAATAATTATAATTTATTGAACAAACGAGTGAAAACTGAAAAGTAGTGAGAAATGAGAATTGTCTGATTTTCACACATTCATCAACAAGCCTCCTAATGATGTCTATCACGTTCAAAATCCAGAACTGCGTCTAAAGTGAATGAGTGCGCAGACATGGGAACCTTAGTTTTTGTAATATCAAAATGACACCACTGCCTTTCCTTGTGAAAATAACTTTGTTTTTGTCTGAACTTACTCTGTAGAATATGAAGATTAATATCAGAGTACAAGTAAGTATTAGAGGAATATAAAAGAAAACTCTTGTCAATTTCAAGTCTAATTTTTAGGTGTACAGACATAATTTAGGGCTCCCAGCCACTCCCCATCATACTGGTACTACTCCTCCTACTTCTTCTTCCTCTTCCATGCTTTCTTCCTTTTAAATCCCCTCCTCTTTCTCTCCCTCTATCATCACCATCATCTTCTTTTTCTTTGTCCTTCCTCTTCTTTTTTCTCTTTACCTTCATCTACATGTACATGTATATATTCAAAGTCTAGGCTATGAAGTCTAGTATCATGAAGATGAATTATGTATACTTATCATATCATTCAAAATATATGTATATTTCTTCTTAATTGTTATATTATGAGTGAATGTACATGAACCAAGTGACCACCTGTATTAATATTTTGAGAGTTTCTTATGAGTTCTTATGAAAGGTAATGTTTGGTGCATCATGAAATTGTACATGTATTTTTGTAGGAGTTTCAAAGTTTAGAAGAAAAAAATTGGAATAACAAAGTATAATAAACAAAAAACAAACAATAACAAAAATTCCTCAATAGAATATCCATTATTATTAAACACTAAAATATATAATTTATGTCAATTGAAGATGTCCCTTATATAATACACGATAATAGCAATGCATGAAATATAGATCTATCAAAACATGTCAAAAATGACACCAGATCATTATATATATCGAATCAAATCATACCACAATACGAATTTATCGTTGATTTTATTTTTATCATCTGTTGTCATCTGTAAATTGCCTCGGTACTTTACATTATTTTTTTTTTTCTTTCTTTTTTTCCTTCTTTTTTTCTTTAAAAAAAAAAATTAATGAATGTGCTGTGAGGCAACTCAGGCAAGTGGGCCTTGGGTATGCAGACTTGCAGTTCATGTTTGCATAGTATGTACATACAGTCATACACTGTTCATCACATAAACTTACATGTACCTTAACCCTTTTCTTATGATCTTTACCTTTTCATTGCATTAGGAACTTAATCATTACCGGTATATCAAATTAAATAATTTTGGACAAACTGAGAAGAAAAAATATTGTTTCTTTATGTGACACTCAAAAAGTCAAAATAGTTCATTATGAAGTAATATATCATATATACATGTATACACTGTACAGTTTAATAATGTATTTACCAGGATAAACTAGTGTTACAAAATGTGCAATGATTTAAAATTTGTCCTGTGAATTATTATTTTTTTATACTGGTATGGTAGCAACTAGCAAGCATTGTAAAAGTTACTTAGGTGAAGTTTACCAGTCCGGATAGATATGATAATTTACCAAATATATCAATTAATAGGCGGTTTCCCGGCAAAATTTGTATCATCACGTATTAGTAAAAACATATTCTTTCACATGATTGGTAATAAGAGCTTCCATTTCATTTTTTGAGAGGGAGGCGTTTCCAAAACTGGTCTATACCTTTAATATGAACCTACTTTATACAGGTAAAATGTCCATGTACAGTTGTACACGAACCAATAATTTGTAGTACCCAGTAGATGTACATGTATCATGTATTATATTTACCGGTACAAGTATTAGTAACTTTGCAAGAAAGTCATGTGTTGATGGATGTGAACAATAATTCAATATATAGATTGAAACATGTACATGTACATGTACATGATGTACATCATTCCCAATGGACATCTTAGACTTTAGATTGTTGTTCTCCATACCCAGGGTTAAGTATTTGTTTTTTTTTAATCAAAGACACTCAGTTATTACTTGTACTTGTAGGCGAGATCTAGAGTCTGACTGGATCCTTCCGCCCATTCAAACCCTATATATGTATGTACAGTAAATGCCCCTTTTCTTTCTTGGAAATCCCTGGTCTTCTCTGAGCTCTGTTCCGCTCACTTTAGATGTCTGGCTATATAATGTATCAGTATTCAGTATGTCTTTAAACGCACTATACATGTACATGTATGTATCAGCCCTTCCTGCTTTCACTCCACATTTTGTACATGTAGTACATTTGTATGTACATCCATGATCCATGTATATTGGCTATGGTTTACTATCACACACACAAGCATACCCACACACTCTTTTCTCATACAGTAGCAGCCTGGAAACATGTGAATGTGCTGATATTGAAACCTTGCATTTGACCCCAGGAGGAGACCTACCTGTATTTGACCCAAGAAAAACTGGAGGCCTACATGTACATGTACTTTCTATCAGTGAAACAAAAAAATACTTCACGGGAGCACTCTTAGGATTTGGTGTGATTTTCTTACAGTGATATTAAAGTATATTATTGCCTTTTACCAATGCGATTTTGAAGCTTTCGAGAGCTAAATTGCGTACCCCTCCCATGTATTTTTATCGCTACCTACAGTATACACTGCAGTGTACTCCCATCATTTCCTCATGTTCCGTACATGTACATTTGAAAAGGTGGAGGGGGGGGGGGTTGTAAATACTTGTAATTTAATATTGGCACTATTTGCTGATCTTGTTAGAACTTCTTTCACAACAACTTCTGTCCATTGAAGTAGTTAATATGACCGGTTTAAGTTCATTCTCCAGTCATGATTAGATTTGTGGATAGTTCCTGTGTATTAATTGAATACTTCCCAGTTCAGGGATGGTAAATACATGTACATCACCTTTGATTGACATTTGGCACAGTTGGTTGAGTCCAAACAACTGTCATGCATACCGGTAGTTGAAATTGAAAACACATTGTCATTGAGTTGGCTCATTTTGAGAGATGAACTTTATTCAATCTATAATGGATACTGATATGGACTCTGCTTCAGCAGGAAGTTTCACATGTAGTTGCTTCATACATGTAAATTACATTAGCCCTATATGTAAACTAATATATGTAAAATAAGTCAATTGGTCCTTAATTATCAAAATCAATGACCTTCATGAACAAGTGGCAATATTCTAATTCAAAGCTTCACTTAATTTAATGAAAAACACTCACAGGCCTACGGGGCAATATATATTTGAGTCTCTAGGGGTTTGAGGTAGCCCCCTTCTCTCAAAACATGAAAATAAAATGATAAACCGGTCATTATAAATTACACCAACAAAATACATTTTTGCCCATCATTTTTTCTAGTATTTCTTATCTGCGGAAGGAGGCCTCGCATTATAAGGCTCATTTTAGAGAAGATTATCCAAAACTTGAAAATGAAATACTTAATCTGTGGAGGCAGTGAAAAGGAAGATAGTATTGACATCTACATTAGTACATGTACTTTCTTTTTACTTGTTTCTACTTTCTTCTGATCATCACCCATCTATAAGACTCCAGAGTCCCTGCCTTACTGTCTACATGGCATGCATACATGGCACTTTTCATTGCTTTTGTTACCACTTCCAACAGTTCTTTTTGTTCTCTTGTTACAATTCTCAGTGCAAGGAGTTCAGTGTTTACATTTACACCATGTAGACATGTTCCACTGATTTCATATTAAAGGTATTACAAAGTTTTGGTATGGGGTCATGAATTTGGTTCAAATAAACATATTGGAAGCATATGCGATTTTACAATATTCAATGATCATTGTCGCAGTTGAAATCGAGTCTAAAGTGTTGAAATTGTAAATAATAAACTCTTTATGTTCAATAGCGCCATCTCAAGACTGATATTACTTTAGCTTTAAAACAATGTTTCTTGACTACAATCGACTGATTTTCTATTACCGTTTGGAAATTATATATCAGAACTGCATATTCTGAGATTTTCATGGTCACAGCTACAGCCTTCGGCGCTATTTGAAATATTTGAAATTTACCGGGAGCACCGGTAAATTTTGATTATTCAATTTGCTCGAAAGCAGAAGTGTTTTAGGGGCTAAAATTTTAGTGCTTATAATACATCCACTATCTATCTATCTATCTAAGTATCTTCTCCCGGTTCGGAGGTTGATTGCAACATCTCTCCATTTCACTCTATCTTCTGCCATTCTGGTGCACTCTTGCAGTTTTAGTCCACTCCAGTTTTTGACATTCTCTTCCCAGTTGATTCTGGGTCTCCCTCTTGGTCTAGTTCCTTCCACTCTTCCCTCCAACACATCCTTTAAGAGGCTTTGGTGCCTTTTAACATGACCAAAGTATTTGACTTTTCTCTCCTTAACTAATCCTACCAGTGCATTTTGTTTACGCCCTGCCATGTGCAATATCTCTTTGTTGGTTTTCATTCGTTTCCAGGATATTTTCATCATTCTTCTGTATATCCACATTTCAAAAGATGTTATTCTATTTTCCATGGCCTTGCTTATTGTCCATGTTTCTGCTCCATGCAATGGGACAGACCATACATAACAGTTTACTAGTCTTACCCTAAGTGCAAATTTCACCTTTCTATCTGTGAATAAGTCTTTCATTGCCAGAAATGTATTCCGAGCAATTTCTATTCTTCTCTTTATTTCTGCTTCGCATCTGGCATCATCTGTGATATAATACATCCACAGGGGCATCCAAATATATCAAAAATTTAAAGAATTACTATCCTTTCAATTTCAGAATTTCCCAAAACTTTGCATTACCTTTTATACATGTATATGCTTTAACATCATGATCGGAATTGTTATTGGCTCAAAGAGATTTTCATTCAAGTGTACATTGTACATGCACATGGGGCTTACATGGAGCTTGTGTATAAAGGTTGCACATTAATGATATCATGTTGATTTGTGAATTCTATGCAGATTTTATTTCAAATACTAGTGATATCATTTTATTCATCCTTCTCCCATTGTTTTAATTTTCTCCTTTTGTAGGTCCATGCCTATGTCATGAGCATTCTGAAACGTGATATGCCATCCATGTTTGGCAAGGATGCCAAGAAGAAAGAGCTGATCAACAACCTACCTGATGTATACAAGGAGGTAGAGCGAACCTACCAGATCTCACCAGGGGATTTCCCCTCTCTCAGTCGCATGCGAGAAGTCCTGAAGGAGATGGATTTCACCAAGTTCCATGCCCTCAAACCACGCATGATTGAGAAGGTGGATCTGATGTTGAGCACCGACATGACCCGCCTCATGCAGATGATCCCTACGGAAGAGGCTCTGGATAAGAAGCAGCTCATCAGGGGCGGAGCTTTCACCGCAGATGAATCTGGCCCATTCGGCATGGGATACGGAGAGGGTGCAGACTTCGGCAAGAATGAGATCCAGACGTGGGTCGTGGAAGATAAGATGGATGAATATGAGAAGGTCTTCAATACCCTAGGTCCTATCGAAAATAAGGTCTCTGGTACTGTGGCCAAGAAACACATGGTCAAGTCCAAGCTGCCCAACCTTACACTCGGCAGGATATGGAAGCTGGCTGATGTTGACAGAGATGGTATGCTTGACAGAGAGGAGTTTGGTTTGTGCTTACATCTAATAGATATCAAATTAGAGGGGCATGAACTTCCCTCCGACCTACCCTGGCATTTGGTACCCCCAAGTAAAAGGGGATTCAGTGGTACTGATCCACAATGATTCACAAATTTAATTGGGTTATAGTAACACTAATTTACATTGCAACAGTACATTGTACATACAAGGATAGAAAAAAGATAGCTAGGATAAAAATTAATTATCTTTTAAGAGTGTGCATGTTTCTAAGTAGATTGATCGGTAAGTAAATAGCTCCCGTCAACTAAAGACAAAATTAACTCTAAAATAAAGTAACAATCCAACATAATATGATTTTCTGATCCTTGTACATGTACCGTACATGTTAATGAAATTCAGTTGTTGTGAATTTCCCATGTAAGTTGAGCTCACTTAGAACCGAAAGTAAAGGGATATACAGGGGGAACATTTGGTATTCCCAACATAATTAGAATTTGATATAAAATGAAAGTACACGTGTCATGTTGTTCCTGTAAGTACTAAGTACTTCCTCCTTATTAATTTGTTTTGGTCTCACCCACATAAAGTAGTTCAATGCTCAATGTCTATTTCCTTTATCCATGTGAACCTTCCCTGTATGACTATGTGCAACTACATACAGTGTCTAATGTATCTGTAATTCATTTTCAGATACCTGTTCAACTATTTTCGATATTTGAAATATGTGGTAGCATGATGATTGAAACAGTTTAAGGAGTTTAAAGTGTTTAATGAATGTTTGAATTGTGCAAGATAGTAATTAAGGTACAGTGAATAGTTCATCTCAAGTAAAACTGTGTCTACATGTGTTTTGTGTAGTAACCATGTGTGAAGATTGTACTTTGTACTTTTCTTTCCCAAAGACCAGAAGTAGTACATGTTGTAATGGATATTTACCCAATCTTATCGTCTTGCATTGTACACCTTGGGGGCAGTAACAACGCTGTTTTTCCCAAGTATCATGCCTGTGCTTCATGTGTGAAATTGATCACGTGTGTACATGTATACTAAGATCAAAAACAGGCCTGTGTTGCAAATCCTTTAGTAAATACCCTCACATGTACATACATGTACCAGCCATACTGATGTTTTATGACCTTTTAGGATGCGATTGTTTGTATTGTGACAGTTTTAATACGAACTTCACAATCTACTTGAGAAGATCTCAACATATGACATTGGTTCTCTCAAATTTGACTTTCATTTCTTGTATATTGAAAATCAAGACTTTCTATTCGATCAAATATCTTATCAAATGGGAAAGGACATCCCACTGATCCCAGGATAGAAAATATCCATTGCTGCACTAAAAACATACTACATGTATCTCAAAATACCATCACTATCCTTCTTCCTATTTACACATGTGCACATTTGTTAGGATTTATACACTTGTTTGAGCGAAACCCATATTTCATATATTGAATTATGACTTGACAACTGCTACTCTACATAAATGTAGCAATACAATGCATGCACTTCTTTCTATTGGTAGCATTGGAACTCAGTGATCTTTTTACAAATTAAATGGAATACACATACATACATTCTATGACTTTTTGTTTTCTCTGAATCATATTCAGATCAAGGTTTGTACTATACATCAGTGCAACTAGATTGATTGTATATATCATTATCTTGAAAATGATGGACAGATAATGTAATTTTTGCCAAGCCACACAGATACAGAAAGACTAGGAAATGATACTTTCTCATACTTTGTTGGTTCCTTTCCAAATCCTTTTACATCATAGTCATACAATTGTTTTGTGTTTGACCATACCCTCTCTGGTACATGTTACAAAAACTACAGAATTATAATTGTATAATACTTTGTACCGGTAATGATTTTAAGTACACTTTTACATGTACATGTAGCTTGGTGTTTGACAACCTGATAGGCAGTGTTGAAGTAGTTCTTTACAGTTACAATTCGTTCTATAGTATTGGTTTTCTTTTCTTTTCTTTTCAAAGCAATATTGCAAACATGATATGTATTCATGTGCCAAGATATTGACATCTAATACATACATTACAGACAGTATCATTAACTATGTTAATTAATGCAAATTTAAAAATTGCAGTGCATTGAACTTCATGACATGTTGTAGGCCTACTTGTTTAAAAGAAAGTGCCAAGGCTCTTCCAGATCAAATACATGTATATTATGTAATGAACAGTGCTGTATGATAAATTATGTTGATACATACATGTACATGAATGGTGAAATGGTGATAATATGTACCTTGATGTTGGCTCATTTTCATACAGTGCGATACAATAAGGCACAATTATTAACTACATGTATTGTATAGTTCAGTGGAGTTGCCTTCATGTCACTTTCAGTTTCATGTGATTCATTGTAAAACAAATATGGCTGGTGCACTCAGTGATTTATCCTCAATCTTTTATCATTGGTAACTTGCACACTGTGTGCTCCAGTTCAAAGTTCATATTATGATATTTTTTAAAATCAATATTTGCTTTTTAATCTATAAAAGAATGTTGCTTCCTATGTACCTTTACTCTATGTGTATTATATTTAGTTATATTGCATGTAATGTAGCTGTGTGGGTGTGTCATCAAATTAGTCTCTTTTATACCAGCAGAAATAAAATGTTAATGAGATTGAAGTTTCTGCCACCATAGTCTGTTATATCCAGACATTTAGTTGATGATTATATGCCATTTAAGACAATGTCATGGTATTTGAAAGTTATTAAGCAATTACTACAGCTACATGTACAATATGTGGTGTAGTGACTGTAATTGTTACCAAAGTACTAGTGATTGTGTATAAAACTTATAGTAAGCCAAATTCCTATCTATCTATTTTTTTGTATAATGTACACAGAGTTTTGTTATGTGAGTCATGATAGTGTATAGTTCATGACTCATGAAATAATTATTGTAACACGATACAATACTACTGCATTTATTTTATCATCAGCTTTTCAAGATAACCTACTACCGGTAGGAGATAACCATCCTTTTATTCACAAGTATGTACTTCAAGTTATTCTTTATTAGTAGCTTGATTGTTACAAAAATTGGTACATTTCATGTAGAAGAATATTTAAGATGAACCGTAAAACATTGTAGATTAGAGTTACAAGAATTTTATTTGAAATTTTAAGAAAGAATGTGCTTGCTTGGTAAAACGGTTTTCTTGTTTGATAGCTTCTCTTCTTCATTTATAATGTACATGTATGTGCACTCTTTTCCAATTTACTCTAGAGGTGATAATATAAAGCAACAATTCAGGTTTTTTTCAGTGGTGAATTATTGATCTAGGTAATGTTTAAGAAGGACTAATGTATTGACTTAATTAAAAATGTATTGTTGGTTGAGCTGTTAAATATATGTACATAAAGTGTATGTACAAAGGTACCATGTTCTCATACACAATTACACAATTACAAATCTTTTTAAACAGTGTTTTCAAAGGCCATACCATATTTTCATTTTTTCTCTTTTTAGAATTTAGCCCTGGTCTAATAGATTTTGTATATTTTGAAATTTGCTTGCATTAATAATAAAAGTCTTGAAGTTCTGAAATACCGGAAATGCTGAAGCAGTTGCATATATCCCCTTCCCCATCTTTATTCATATTATTTAAAAATATACTAATTGGTTGTAAATGTTGATTGGAGATGTAGATTAATGATGTTTTTTATATACCGGTATAACAATGAACAATGATATGGGTCACTGTATATCACTCACTTCTTCAATTATAACTGCTGCATGTGGGCATTTTGGGATCATTTGTACACTGTGCAAAACTGGATCATGACTGGAACATTTTTTTGTGTCACATCTCACAAGTCTAAGGCTCAGAGTAAACCTATCTGTGCACTAGAATGAATTATTAAACCAGGCATTTTCAATATATTGCTTCTTTAGCACAAAACATATGGAGACATGGGGTAAAAAGAAAATGTTCTTTGCATTCCGGCAAGTTACAAACTCAAGCAAAGTCATTTAAAGAAATCAATAATTTTGAACCTTTTTATGAGAAGAAAGGAGAAAAAAAACCTGAATGTGTATACACTTCACAAGTTCAGAGAAACATAAATTGCACATTATATCTTAGAAGTGCAGATGCAGAAACTTTTATGTTGATATTACTAGTGAGAAATGTTTTTCTCATTATAGTGGCATGAAGCAAAGTTCATATTGCATCATTTATTGTTTGTAGAGGTAAAAGAGGATTCGGTATTTGTTTTTAAAGAAATGTCTATGTAATTGTCAAAAAGTGAAGCATTAAATCTTTAAGAAAGGAGAGTGCATTAAAAAATAGTTTGTGTTTATATGTTGGAATAATGTGAACTGTTGTCGCGTGTGTTTCTGACGATTGACAATTATGCAGCAATACAGATCACTCTATACATACATGTATACATGTTGATCAGTGTAGTACTCTAGGTCTTGGGGCTTAGAAGAACATACATGTAGATATATTGCTTTATCCCTCTTAAGATAAAAAGGATGATCTGGTATGATTATTAACAATATTGCTCAAGGTGGAATTTATGTGTTTCCCTCAGTGTGCCTTCTTGGCAGTTTACTGAAAGCCGTCTTTCGGGATGTCTTTAGGGACAACATAAGTTAGGTTATCTGTCCACCTGGACATCTATTGTCTCATTTGTATACATCGTTTTATTTTGGAATTAATGAAATTTTGCTAATTTGAAATTTAGCAACATGAATAAAAACTTAAGAGAAAGGATTTTCATTCTTAAAATGTTGGATTTTTTTTTTCTTCAAATATCAAATTAGCCAGAATACAAACATGCAATGTGATGAATAGATCGTAAAAATTAAACAAATTTAAATCTGTAATTTCTTTAAAATGAAAGCATTTTAGGGTGTATCACAAATTTAAAACACTTTTATAAGGATATGTTTAACTCTGCATTATATTTCAGAGGCATATTTAGCCTTTTGCCCTCTATCTCCGGATACACTCACTTCTAAGGTCCTGCCACAGACCTTGAAATCAGGATGTAAAAAAAAAAACACTAATGTTTTTAGTCATGTTTGATACTAAGTCAGTCAATGAAAGGAGCTATGATACAAAGTTACAAACCAGTCATATCCTTGTTTTTACAATACACATTGATGTTCTTATTATCGGATTCATGTCCGATATGGATTAGGGCGTGTTTACATGTGTGTGTGTTGAAGATACATGTATGTGTGTGTTTCACCATATGACCATCGCTGTGTCTGTATACCTCTCTCTCTCTCTCTCTCTCTCTCTCTCTCTCTCTCTCTCGCTCCCTCCTTCCCTTCTCTCCAGCTCTCAAGATATCTCTCCCCCTCTCCCTCCCCCTACATGTATATATCTCTCTCCATATCTCTCTCTCTCTCTCTCTCCCTCTTCTTTCTCACTCTCTAAATTTCCCAATTCCTTCATTTAATTCCCCTTTTTTTACAGAATAGTCATAAATTACATACCCCTATCGTCTGTTTGGGGCCAGAAGGGCGTTCACTCGTATCAGTTAACACAGAATTAATTCTGGCTCGGAACAGACGACATGCATTTTGAAATTCACTCCAAATTTAATATGTTAAATTGTTCTAAACGTATAACTTTGGTAAACTAAAAAGCAAGGTACATAACTATCCAAGATCCTGCTTTTTTGTTTGTTTGATTGTTACCTATATATTTATATTGGAAATGAACAGGTGCAATCAGGAACATTACCAGAGAAAAACATGAAGCAGGCCACTCCCAAAAGAGAGAGAATTGTGAGAAAGAACTCTCAATTCATTTCTACATAATATCAACCATGCATAAGCGCTACTTTCTGTGTCCAAGGATCAAGTGTCAATCTAACCAGGGAGGTGAGACTATATATATATTGATCTAACAAACCAGACTTCCTCATAAAGAGGAGGAATTTCCTTTCATGTAAACAAGACCATTTCCTGACATGAGGAATGTAACTCTGTATAAGAATTCCTTTTTTCCCGGGGTCAATACTCCAAAATGGTGAAAAGCAATATAATTTGCATTGCATATTTCTGATTGCTTATTGATTTGAGACACATGCAAAAATGTATTTCTAGTGTTGAATTAGACATTTTAAGTCCTTGAGGTATCATCCTTCCAAGACATGAAAAAGACAAGAAATATCCCATGTGTCCAAAATATTATTGTAGACATCAATAATTATAAATTCCTCATGATTTATTTTACATCCATGTGATGGTTTTGTGTTTTTCTTTTGTCTATTTTGTTTCGTTGGGGGAGTGCTCTGCATACTACCTTATCACATTTCATATTAAATGTTCTGAAAATTAAATGAACGGTCTGGATGTAGGCATAGTAATAGAAAGAAATGGATTGAACACAATCATCTCCTTTGATATTTCTTCTCTCTCTCTCTCTCTCTCTCTCTCTCTCTCTATATATATATATATATATATATATATATATATATATATAAACAAACAAACAGTGGCAGACCCAGGGGTCACAGAAGACACCCATTTTTTGCATTTCAAAGATTTGGGGGAACTGGACCCCTCCCCTTTTACAATATGCTGGATACGGCCCTGATATTGTGCCATCAGAAATGAAAGAAGGAAGCCGTTTATAATCAGAAGTGACAGATGAAGGAGACTCTGAAATCACCCTCTTCATATTGTGGATATTCCACCAGATAAATCAATCGTGCACCACTATAAGAGCACAACCATGAGCAATGGAAAGTAAGGGTGTGAACTTTATTATCCATTTTATAGATGTGTCCATTCTTAGTATCGCTACTCGAGTCATAATTATAGTATGGAAATATGAACTTTCATCTTCTCTTCATCTTCATTATATTCTGCATATAGCCCTCTGAAAAAGAAGAATGAGGAGGAGGAGAAGAAGAAGAAGAAGAAAAAGAATGTAGAGGAGGAGAGTGGAGAGGAGGAGGAGGAGAAGGAGAAGGAAAAAAAAGAACAAGAGGAAGACCTATACTTTCCCACATAGCAGTGCGGTGGTGGCTATTCTGCATTGTGAAGGCCCCTATCGATTGAAATCATGGCCCCGTTGCATAAAACTTACCATTGATAGTAACTTTGCCATCAATGGACTACCATCGAAACCTTGATTTTGATTGGCTGTTGAGCCCTGTTACCATGGTAGTTGCCATTGATGGCAAAGTTACCATCAATTACTGTAAGTTTTATGCAACGGGGCCCATGTCAGAGAAACCTTAGGCAAGCATTGTCGTCCAAGCAATCTGAAGGGAGTGCCTGTCTCAGATACTTATGTATCTCTGTTGCCTAGCAGTAATCGGTCACTGAGTTCCATTAATCTCCATCAGCCCTTGGCATTCCATTTTCAAGTGGACGGTATTGAAGTATATACAGAGCTCTTTGCATGCATCTAACAAGATATGAATATTATCTAAAGTCTCTATAGCATGGTTAACAAATAGAACTAGTTCAAATTCTCATAATTGTTTTTAAAATTAAAAACACTATAGGTCGAGTGACTAATGAATGTACAGACCAAGTTTTTTTCTCCCTTCAAATCAATACAATTACTTCTTCTGAGCCCGAAGGACGTAAACTACACGTCAAGTGATGCCCTTCTGCATGGCTGTATGTGATTAATTGTTTTAAAAATAACTTTATTTACTTTAAGAATCTGACCTGTCACTTTGTGATTTTCAATTGCGATCCAAGGCTTTGGATTATACTTCCTTGTCTCTTCTTATTCTGGCATTGTCCCCCTTCTCTTTTTTCTTCAATCTCTTCCACCTCTATACATCAGCAAAATTATATCAAGTGGAAAGCTCAAAGATGAATATTTCAGGCCATTGTGTATCAAATACTTCACTTGTCTTCTTTTATTTTCCAGAATCATTTCAGACTGTACATGCACACAAGATCGATTTTTTTAAAATATAAAACACACACAAGGAATTACCAAAGGGAAGGAAATTGAATTAAACACTGACACCTTAGACAGGTTACATATTGGCCCGGATGAATTAGGCCTAATTATATCTGCCTTTAATAATACCCTGTAAAGGGGAAGTCCAACCCGATATTAAGTTGATTTTAATAGAAGCAGAACAAAGGGAGGATCAGGTCAGTGAAAGTTTGAGCACATTTTGATTACATTTTTGTTAAAGTTGTGATCAACTCTGTGACGTATCTTGCGAGCTCCCCTCCTATTTGCTCTGTTCTAAAAAAAAACGTAAATTGTTATCTTCCCGCTAGAAAATGTTCAACCAGTCATGCATGCACGTTAAATACAATTATTGCAAATATATTTCTATACAACCCCTGTATCGAAAAAAATATATTCCGTCATCAATAACGAGGAAAATGAAAGTTTATAAAATGTTATGTATGTACAGAGAAAACTGGAGAGGAGCTCGTGATTGAGATATGTCACAGTGTTCGCAATTTCAAAATTCATAACTTTCTTATTTTATTTGGACTTTGCTCAATTTTTCACTGACCCGTTCCTCTCATTTTTCTGCTTCTATTAAAACAAATTTAATACCAAGGTGGACTTTCCCTTTATTATTAGTTCAGTTCAGTTCAGTTTATTTCGCATCCAATAAAAAAATTTACAACAATATAACATTCAAATACAATAATATAAAATGCATAAAATATATAAACAACATGTAATGAGATTAGAACAAATTATGGATGTTTCACATCCATTATAAACATGATAACTACATGTAGTAAGTAACTTATTAGATTATGATATTAATATGTTACACAGTCATGATGGTGATCTGCCAAGAGGATATTGTTTGAGTTCCGTTAACCCCACACCCTTTGTATTTGTTAGGTACCTCTCTCTCTTTCTCTCTCTCTCTCTCTCTCTCTCTCTCTCTCACACACACACACACACACACACTCTCTCTCCTATCTTTGTGTATTTATCACCTGCACTATGTCCATATCTAAGGCCCAGGGGCCAGGGGGTCACTCCCAACATGACTGGCTACGCACCCGCGTCCAGAAAAAGCGTCGAAAGGGTATCTTTTCAGCTACACGGCGTCGTCGCCGTTTTCCTCAAAAAGGGGTGTTTTTCAAGCACTGATCGCACACAAACCCCAAAAGGGTAACTTTTCAGGTTCACAGGTCTGGCGTCGTCGACGTTTTCCTTTAAAAGGGGGTGTTTTTCAAGCACTGATCGCACAAACACCAAAAAAAAGGGTGCCTTTTCAGGTTCACAGGTTTCGACGTTTTCTTAATAAAAAGGGTCATTTCAGAAAAGGTGCGATATGCCATTATTGGGTCCATTTCAGAGGTTGATGGACACGGGTGGGTAGCACTTTTGTATTAGAGTGACCCCACCCCGGATCTAGGGTAGGTGGGAAGGTGTGGGATCGAGGGTTCTATCTCATTTCCATCTTCCTTTTTGTTTTTCCATGCTCCCCCCTCCCCTCCCTTTTTCCTCCAAATGATTGGGGGCATCTCGTGACCCCCCTTGTAAATTATTTATTTATGTTATTGTTTTTTGTATTCATGTTTCATCTCAGTCACTTTCTTGTCTCCTCCCCTTTCTCGTGATCACGGCTTTAACGCTACCCGTTTGTTACAGGTTCCTTGAAACGCCCCTTCAAAGCGTGGTATGTGTGTGTGTGTGGGGGGGGGGAGGTGTCAGCTAGCTACAGCTCGTTGGCCTGCATGGTCTCCCGGCGGTGTATTTCTTATTTACACGCAAGCATGGAATTTCACGATTAATTTCAATAAATAAATAATAATAATAATAGAGAATATTTATTAAGCGCATAATAAATTGAAAATTTCTATATGCGCTTTACAATTATGACAAATTTGAATATATAATCAACATAATAAATAACAAAGTAGATAAGCAAATGACAAAATATTTATGGGAAAGTAAACCAATTCACCTATAAAATTACACTTAAGTAGAACTATTTGACATTACATATTACAAATTCAAGAAACAGACACCCATTATGTCGAACAAACCTCCTAACCAGCAAAAGGACAAAGCAGCTCTAGGAAACCCTCGAAAACAAATAAGTTTTCAGGGCTCTTCCAACGCCGTCAGTGCTCCCAACAACTTGAAGCTGGTCAGGAAGTTGGTTCCACACAGTGGCGGATCCAGGGGAAGCCGGGGCCCGGGCCCCTCCTCGAAAAAATCAGGTAAAAACACCCTTTTTTGTAAAAGAAAAAAGAAAAAAAGAAGATGTGCCCTCCTGGCGCTCAAGGGGTGGTAAAATAAAAAAATTAAAAATTGCTCACTACCCCCCCCCCCACAGCGAAAAATCGACCGGCACGATTTTCCAATTTTCAATTTTCGGAGGCAAAAGTAGGCCCCTTTTCGGCCCCTCCTTGCCGTCGGCTGGATCCGCCCCTGGTTCAACAAGACAGGCGCTGCCGTTGAAAAAGCACGAGAACCATACGTTTGGGTTGATGTGGTAGGGACAGTCATGAAATTCTTTGTTGAGGAGCGGAGATTTCTACCGGGTATGTAAGAAAAAATAATATCAAGAAGATAAGTCGGGGATTTGTGAATCATTACCTGGTGACACAATAAAACCGCTAGCGAAGAGCTAGCCTAGACCAGCGTTTTTTAGTCACAACCCTTTTAACAGACAAAAAGCTTCGACCGGGTCACCCCAATCCCAAATTCATTAACAAAAGATTCATTTTGCATTACTCTGACAGTCGTCACGTGCCTTGTATAGGCCTACATGCATGGGCACATTTGTTTTTAAGACACTTTTAACTTATGATAACAATTTTACTTTATTAAAATGAACACACTATATAGATAAAAATATAGAATTAAAGGAAACCTCACCCCAAAGAATAAGTGTGTGTATTCTAAAAAAAGAGACGTATTCTTGCCCTTTGATGTACAATATTCCTTACTAAAGTGTACTGAGAGACAATGAAGATATTCTTGGCATGGTGTAATGCCCGGTTAGCATGACATGGGCGCAGCCATTTTCTTGAAAATATGACGTACCAGGCGAAGTAACGTTGTACATTTCCGGCCATGCACCAATCATTACTTGGAAAGATTTTTTAATTTAATAACAAAACCTTTACTTGTCAATGAGGGAAAATCATAGCTGAGATGCCTGAGAAGGTAAACATTATATTTGATGAAAAATATATAACAGGGGAGCAACTTATTGTAACTCATTTATTCAATAATATAGGTTTTCCCGCCCAATTTCATCAGAGTTGCATTCGAATTCATGAATAGGCGTTCAAGTTCGAACGATTTTCGTCAACTCTGTGCTCTCATGGTTCATTTTCATTCTTTGAGCTTTCAATTTTGTTTTATATCATTCCTTTTGAATTTTATTTCATTCAATTTAGAGAGAAATCCATTCAATTTAATGACGCGAAGTTGTCATTCAATTTCGCGCCAGCTGGATAAACGTTCAATTTCATCCTTAATACCAATTTCAATTTCATTTGTGGGCACACACCTTCGAACTTTGAACGTTCGAATTAGTTCTATGTAATTCTCAGTACCGCAATTTTTTCACGTCATATTAACCCTTTTTCATTGTTTTTAATTATGTAATTACATTTTTATTATTACAGTTTCATAATGTTTATTTTAATCATATTTTATATAAATAGCTGAGCTAGCTCTGTCCGTATTCGAGGTATGCATTTACTCTCCTTGAGCCACCGCCATAGTCATGTATAAATGAATGTATGCGTATGAATTAAAGTGGATTTATACGAGCTCCGAGTTGCTTCGAATACGGTTTGTCAGAGGAATGAGATATTTCAATATAAGGCAAAGGTCCAATTTCAAGGTACATAAAGTTTGAATAATTTATACAAAAAGATGCAGATTGCAAAGAATATTAACATTAAACAAAAAAGACTGCCCAAATGCTATAAATGATTGCCTATTCGTGAATTTGAATACCTTAACGTTCATCGCGGCGGTGCAGGTGCGAATTTGAATGCATTTACTTGCTTTTTTAATTTGAACGCGCTTTTTACACGTTTATGTGAGAAAATCATGAAATCGCATGCTTATACAATCAAATTGAATGAACTAGTTAGCTTTTTGTATGTTGATCTCGGTGATCATTCAAATTCGCTCGAAATTGAATGATCGCATCGTTAAATCGGATGCAACTCTGATGAAATTGGGCGGGAAAACCTATACTAAAATATATTAGTTTATAAATCTATTTCATTTTTATGCGAAACCGTTACCCCAGAAGACCACAAATTATTTATGCAATTGGGCAACTGTAGTACAAATTTCAATTCAATTCGTTTTATTCATTTCCATTTTTAATAAAAACAATACAAAGATATATACAATAATAAGCATTTGCAATATAAGAAAATGAAAATAGGGAACTAAAAAAAAAGGGCCAAAATGGCCTTGTGGAGGCATAGTTCCCCGAAGAGTAGTTAAGAGATTTACTTATACAAACAAAACTAAAAAAGACACATACATGACAAAACATGACAGGGACATCGTTCACGGCAGGTAATACAAATGGAAGTAATCATTACAAAATCATAAGTTTTGAAAACAGTTATAGGTAACGTTGTGTAATGTAATTATTGGTTCTAGAATCATTGATATTTAGATATAAGATGGTGCTTCAAGTTTCTTTTAAATAATGTTAAAGACTTGCATGAGGATATTTCAGGAGGTATATTGAGTTCCAAATTACAGGAAAATTGTTTCTCACAGATTTCAAATATATATTTGTCTTTACTGGCCAAAAATGAAACGAGTCTCACCCACGAGTATTATAATTATGAACATCATTATTCAAAGTGAACATTCTCGAAATATTTTGCGGTAGTTTTTTTTTAATAAAAGAATCCAAGCAGGGCAATTGAATAAAAATACAAGTCAAATATATATATTCAGTGTTTTCAATTTCATAAACAATGGGGCAGAGTGAGTACGATAATGACTACCTAAGCATATCCTGAGGGCTTTCTTTTGTATATAGTTTAAATAATGTATCAAATTTTGTGTGATTGCTATTACCCCATATACAACAATACAATAATTTAGATGTGACATCATAAATGCATTATATAACAATATCAAAGAGGATGCAGGAATTGTATCTTTCAGTCTATATAGTATACCAATACATTTAGAAACTTTACCTATATTAAACAATCTATGTGTGTATCCTAATGCATTACTACTTATAAGTACACCAAGAAATTTAACAGTATCAATCTTAAGTAAAGGAATATTATCAATTTTGAGAATGAGACCACTTAGTGTATTGGCTATTTTACAGGTCTTGTTATGTGGAATGTTACATAATTTGTTTTTACTAAGGTTTATCAATAGTCTATATATTTGATTTAAACCATAAAATCTTTTCTAATTCATCATTGACATTACTTTCTAAATCAACAATATTTGGCTGCGTATGAATTAAAGTAGTATCATCTGCATACATAATATATTCAAATTTATCAGAAGCTTTCTTAATCTCACTTATATATAGCAAAAATAATAGGGGGCCAAGGATTGACGTGCCCTTGGGGTACACTGTGAGTAATACAAGATACATTATGAACGATTATTTTTTTATACATAACATAGGCCTATTGGACCCTATTGTTAAGATAATTTAAACCATTGTAAGAGCACTCCTCTAATTCCATAATATTGTAACTTTGATAATAACATTTCATGATCAATTATGTCAAAATTAGCCTTTGACAGGTCCATAAATACCCCTATAGCAAATTTATTATTATTAATTGCAGGAAGAACTTTATCTTGTAATTCAATTAAAGCGTGAGAAGTAGAATGATGTTTTCTGAATCCATACTGTGAATCAATAAGAAGTTATTTTCAAACAAAATGAATAATAGCAGGTGAATGAAATGCTTCATCACCGTACACAGCTGGAAATTAAGGAAGCATCCATGTTTGAATAGGCCTACATTATTTACTTAATGAACGACTTCGAACGTCGACGTTATCAAGAAAATGGCGATGCCCATGCATGTCGTGCTGAGTTGAAGCTGTACATTATTCTTGCTTTATAGTATGCATATATCTCGCATATATCTCGCATATATCCCGCATATACTGTGGTGGGGAAGCTTGTAGATTAATGGACAAGAATACTATAAATCTCTCAGAATAACTTAAGTTATTTCTTGGGGTGAGGTTTCCTTTAAGTGTAGGCGCACCTCGCTGCCAAATACATGAATACAAAAAGTGCGGTCAATTCGATGCACGAATATGGAGAAATTGGAGATTCGGGCATCTCCTCAGACCGTCATAGTCAGGTGGCTTAGCGTCAAATTTATCGATTATCGTTACATGCCGGATAAAAGCGCCATTTTTGGTACAGGGCTTCCTTAGGACTTACTAAACGATATTAGGCTAGGAGCCCCCGCCAAAAACTTCAATTTAAGGGTGTGGGGCGGGGGCGTCATTTTGGAGCCCCAAATAATTTTATAACATTGATTTGGTGTTGTATAAATGCCATTTTGGTACAGGGCTTCCTTAGGACATACTGAACCATATTAGGGGGGAGACCCCGGCAAAAATATCATATAAGGGTATGAGGCGGCGTGACCTCGTAGCCCCAAATAATTTAGAAGGTAATATAACATTTATTTGTTGTTGTACAAATGCCATTTTGGTACAGGGCTTCCTTAGGACATACTGAACGATATTAGGTAGGAGCCATATATCGCCATGGGCCCCCAATCACACATATATGAAAATATATGCCGAGGGCTCCTACCTGACCATCATTCAGCAGATCCTAATGAAGCCCTATACCAAAAATGGCGTTTGTACAACAACAAATCAATGTTTTATTACCTTACAAATTATTTGTGGACTACGAGGCGACGCCTCTGTCCCACACCCTTATATGATATTCTTGCCGGGGGCTCCTACCCTAATATCGTTCAGTAGGTCCTAAGGAAGCCCTGTACCAAAATGGCATTTGTACAACAACAAATAAAAGTTATATTACCTTCTAAATTATTTGGGGGGCTACGAAGCGACACCCCCGCCCACACCCTTATATGATATTCTTGCCGGGGGCTCCTACCCTAATATCGTTCAGTAGGTCCTAAGGAAGCCCTGTACCAAAAATGGCATTTGTACAACAACAAATAAATGTTATATTATCTTCTAAATTATTTGGGGGCTACGAAGCGACACCCCGCCCACACTCTTATATGATATTTTTGTCGGGTGCTCCTACCCTAATATCGTTCAGTAGGTCCGAAGGAAGCCCTGTACCAAAAATGGCATTTGTACAACAACAAATAAATGTTATATTATCTTCTAAATTATTTGGGGGCTACGAATTAAGCGACACCCCCGCCCCACACTCTTATATGATATTTTTGTCGGGTGCTCCTACCCTAATATCGTTCAGTAGGTCCGAAGGAAGCCCTGTACCAAAAATGACAATTGTACAACAACAAATCAATGTTATAAAATTATTTGGGGGCTCCAAAAGACGCCCCCGCCCCACACCCTTAGCTAGATTGATATTTTTGCCGGGGCTCCTAGCCTAATATCGTTTAGTAGGTCCTAAGGGAGCCCTGTACCAAAAATGGTGCTTTTATCCGGCAAGTAACGATAATTTCGCTAAGCCACCTGATTTCGTACCAAGTTAATAACCGGGGTTAATAATCATATCTGACTAGTTGATACACGTCTGTAAAAACCCAATTACACACTTCTCATTGCCCAGAATTATTCTGTTTCTAAATGTTGAGAGCAATTGATCGAAGCGAACTACTGGTGTGGTCAAAAATGTAATTTCGATTTAGAAGATAAATTATAACATAATATATGCGGGCACCTCGCTGTCAAATAGAGGACTATTCGGGCACCTCGATCTTTGCTCAAATATGGAGGTATTAGCTCAGGCACTTCGCTGCAATTGAAGCGAAGCAAGCGAGAAGAAAGACAATTTATTATCTTTATAATAATTGTGCCAACTTCTTTAAAACAAATATTACTACGCTCATATCCATGCATGCCAATCAGCTGAGAAAATAACACACCTGCACCCACGACGGTAAAACGTAACCGGGGACAGTACTTTCATATCCTAGATCCTAACCCTGTTTGCGAGAGTTAGAATTACAGAAATGCTCCATTTTATAGCGTTGATGCGAGGCCGCGAGGGTGCACATGTGTCATTTTCTCAGCTGATTGGGCGATCGAGCGATACGGAAAGAAACAGCCCACAAAAGGGAAATGATGGCGGGAGCAAGGGCCTCTTGGTGCCTCAAAAAAGTCTCAGGCAGTGACCAAAAATACGGCCTGATTCCTCTGAAGAATGGAGAAGAGGTAATGTTTCACATTTACATTGTAAAGAAATGATGGCTCGATCGGAATGTTTAATTAGATCAATCATCTATGCTTTCCAGAGACTAGACTACCGGTATAGTTAGTATAACTATAAGCCTTGTACAAGATGTAGGAGAATGGTTGTGATTGCTGTATGTTGTCTGAATAGCCCCCTTGGCTTTGTGTTTGCCTGACTAATTTGACTGTGGTATATGTGTTTATAAACTTTATGTTTGTGGTATATGGGTCTCTGGGAGACCAAAACAAAACAAAGCTTTGTTTTCATATATTCTAAAACAAACGTTATTCAGTATTCAAGGAAACTTAATGTGGTTCTGAATATTCTCAACAAAAGACAAATGTAAAAACACAATTTAAGGGGAAGTCCCCGGGGGAAGTCCCCGGGGGAAGTCCACCGGCCGTCGGATATTTAAGCTAATCTTGAGCTCTATAATGCTGATGGGCATCGTATGTCGAGAGAACATGGCTATAAATTAATTCTGGATTGTTTATCCTGCAGTAGATTGATTGTTTGAACCAGTAAAATAAAAACAACCTCACAAAAAATTGCTAGAAATCATCTTCAATAAAAACCATAACTCTCATTTGCACATACTGACATAGGTCTAGTGACCTGTGTTATAATATAAGCAGAATCATGGTGTCGGGCCTACTTTATATTGATTTCCTTATCTTTCTATGCTCATTACTCAGCCCCTATACATTTTCTACCAAAATCGTTCGGCACATGTCATTTATTTGTAATCTTGAACATTCAGTATAAGTTTTGTTGGATTCTGTGAGGATTTATTTTAATTATTATTACCATGTCGAACTCAAGCTATATCTTTAATTTGGTTTTACTACTAAATAGAAGAAGAAAAATGAGAGAAACAGGTCAGTAAAAGTTAGAGCAAAAACAGATTAAAATAAAAAATAAGAGAGTTATGAATTTTTGAAGGTGCGATCAATCAAACACAAATTGGCAACCCTGTGATGTATCTTGCGAGCTTCCCTCCCTTTTGCCCTGTACTTAAAAACTTCAAAAATTTATGTTTTCCCTAGGCTAAGGAATTTCATTTTAAATCATACATATTCACACTAATACACGTATAATTATTGCAAATACATGTACATGTATGTCTGTATACATCCCCTGTATGAAACAAATCTATTTCATCATCAATATCAAATAAAAAGTTTATGACATTTTCTGTATGGGGCAAAATGGAGAGGAGCTCGAAAGATATGTCAGTGTTGCGGTTCTAGGACAAATACAAAAAGGACAATCACCCTCCCCGGCCTCCGGCCAATTACCAGCGGGACAATTATACCCCACAAGGACAATTACTCCCCAGAAAATATTCCCCCGAGGACAATGACCCCCTGAAAAAAATTCTGCATTTATTAAAACCAACTTCTTTTCAGGGTGGACTTCCCCTTTAATTGAACAGGGGTATTTTTTTATTTATTTATTTATTTTTTTTGGGGTAATTTTTGTTTTTTTGTCCTTGAGGGGAGGTGGGGGTGTCCTT
Organism: Mesocentrotus franciscanus; assembly: GCA_037976565.1. Lineage (NCBI taxonomy): Eukaryota > Metazoa > Echinodermata > Echinoidea > Camarodonta > Strongylocentrotidae > Mesocentrotus > Mesocentrotus franciscanus. The sequence continues at coordinate 18,146,129 of CP137669.1, read as the reverse complement.
GGGGGTAATTTTCCAGGGGGTTATTGTCCTTGGGGGGTAGTTTTCCGGGGGATATTCTAGGGGGTAATTTTCCGGAGGGTGATTGTCCAGGGGGTATTATTGTCCTGATACGCAGTGTTGCCAATTCGTGTTTCACTGATAAGTTTAAGAATTCATAACTTTCCAACTTTTAATCGGATATTGCTAAAATTAATTTGTTTGATTGTTTCTCTCATTATCTGATTTTATTTATGGTCAGACCACGGTCATATCCCTGAGTGAAGAGTACATGCAGTGATCATACAAAACCTAAAATGTGTTCGCAATTATCCATTCCTGCACCCAGCGAACCTTGCACACTGGCTTCTGTGTTTGCTAGTGGACTCTTCTTCCACCTCATACAAAGCACTTTGAGATCGGTAAAGAATTATTTCAAATATGTGAAATTTTGATACCGGAGTAATGATGATTCGTTATATAATTACCTTCAATGTGCTCCTGATGATAGTGAGCTCACATGCGATTGCCATTACCAAAACTCTGACCTCTCACAATAGTTCCAGATGTTGGTTCTGTCGAAAATGCAAATACTGAGGTACACTAGGTATACTTGAAAAAAAAGCTTTTTTTTCTCGTTGCCACTTCTATAATTAAGGTGCATGAATTGAGTTTGCTAAATTGAGCAAACTCCCTGCACGCGCCTTATAACACTTGTCAAGCTGCTTTTTTGTGACCTTTCGGTGGTGGTTTGTAAATTGCAGTCATCTTACAAGAATCACAAAGAAAAGTATCAAACAGGACCCATGATACATTGATTAGTCTACATAGATTGAAAAGTTTTTGTTTTAATTTTTTTAATTTTTTGCTGTCCAAGGAAAGGAATAATAAAAAGTCATCATTTTTTATTCTTATTTCTTCTTGTAGATAACTGTTGGAAGAGGGACGGATGTGAACATTCAGTTGTTAGTCTCAAAGAACAATATTATCCTCTCAAGAAAGCACTGCACCTTCAAACAAGTGGAAGATGGAAGTTGGACAGTGATTGATACCGGGGTAAGTTCACATTATGTTAGTGACATTCACATTTTTAAAGTATTTCCTGTATATATATTCTCTGACAAAATGATGATATGCCATGGATAAAGTATGCTTTGTAGAGGAACATAATTTTTGAAGAGGTCAGAATTAGTGGTGGAAAATTGGGCCAGGCCGGGTCCCGGGAACCTTCCGGTCCAGTTTCAGGCCAGTTCTAGTTGGAAGTTGAATTTGTGAAGATGGGCCGCCAAAAAAAATCCAGAAAAATTTTGTTAAAACATTATAAGTGTTCAGCGGCAAACTGAGCTTTAAAATCTTTTTTTTTTTAAATAAAAAAATTCTGACATACATTTTGTTACCTAACTAGACTGTACAATGTAAATATATATCATTAACTATTCAGACATTCCCTTTAATTAACGGAGGTGAGATTACATGACAAATCACTATTTTATGGAATAATGATCATATTTACAGTAAAATGTACGCCAGGCCATTGTATAGAAATATGAAACGTAAGTGATATGGAAGTATTTCAATTAACGTAGCGATTCACTTCTATATATCTAACGACAATTGTACTTACGTCGGGCCATCCTTAAGGATTTAGAAACGGCGGTAAGTGAATTGGCTGTCTTGAATAATTCTGGAAGCAAGTGAAACAGGCTATGGATTCTTGTTTAAAATGCATACTTCTGCCTCTAACGTCACTGTTAAATGATCTTGACAGCACTCATAATGGCATCATATCTTGTAGGTCAAGACTTATCAGATATTCCTGTTGTTTCCGGTTCTAGGTACCAGAAAAAAATAATGCACATATCCCGGTCGGGTTCAGGTGCACGCTTTTCTCTCTAAGTCCCAGCACTAGTCTGAATAAATTGGTCATACCTCCATAAAGGCACCAAAATGCTCTTTCTGCTCATAATAGAATATTCTGTCTGTAATTGATAGCATTAAAGATCAAATCTGAAATGTGGTATCTATATTGGTTAAAGAAATTAACTACAGTACCTGTTTTATGTTCTAGAGTGCGAATGGCGTGCGTATTAATGACAGCCGGATAGCCCCAATGGAGCCTGCAACTCTGAGGAACGGAGACAAATTAGAGTTAGGTAAATCAAACAAAGGACAGGTGAATGAGTTTATCTTCACAGTTTGCTGTGCAGACCATTCTGCAGAGGAAGTAGACAAACTGCTGAGAGCTTGGAAGAGGAGGGCAGAAAAAATCAAGTCAGCAGCTAAATCTTCTCAATGTATGGACAGCGAAAACAGAGTCAAGTCAGACTCTCAGTCCGGTAGTTTTGGCAGTTCATCATCAGGTGAGAGAAAACGAAAAGAAAGAGACGACCAGAGTGTTGGTAGTAATGCATCAAATGAACCCTCCACTTCGTCTGGTGTCAAGAGGACTAAAATATCCCAAGAAGGTGATGTTAAGAACTCTAGATTTAGGCAGCTAATGGTGGATGTAGATGCAAATATGGCAGCTGAAGAATTAAAGGCAATAACTGAACTCTTAGTAGACAAGAGAGGAGAGAACAAAGGAGAGAGTGTGCTTGACAGACTCAAGTCAACTGTGAAGAAGCAGGAAGAGGTGGAAGAGAAGAATGCCAAGCTTGAGGTGGAGTACAAAACCAGGGTTGAGGAGAAGGAAGAGGAGCTGAGGCAAAAGGACAAAGAGCTCCTAGAGCAAAAAAGACTCCAGGAAGAAGCATTGGAAATGCAAAAAAGACTCTTAGAAGAGAAAGAGGAAGCATTGGCGAAGATGAAACAGGAGATGGAGGAGGTATTTGAGGAGCAGGTCAAGGAGAAAGAGACAGCTCTGATGGAACAGCTCAAACAACAGAGAGAGGAACTAAGACATGAGAAAGAGAAGGTAAGCTGATTAAATAGTCCGCCACTCGATATCTATATATATTATATAGCTTAGACAGAATACGAGATGTGATTGGTCCAGAGCTCGTCACGTGATATTAATTGCGAGGATCCTAATTGTTATATTTCCTGGCCGGTTACTTTTCGGTGTTATATTAACCAGCTGGTGAAATGAATATATATTTAATCAATGCATGTCGCCTTCTTGAGGACTGTATGTCACCAATTACACACATTATACCAATATCCGAGGTCAATTTTTTATAATAATTTTTTCCATTGAAATTTTTTTTCCATTGAAATTTTTTTTCTACATTTTTTTTTCTTCACCAAAATTGCTAAAAAAATAAGAATTGTGTTTTTTTCGAATTTTGTTTTTCCGTTGAAATTATTTTTTTGAAATTTCTTTTTTTTCCCCCAAAATACTTTTTTTTTATAAATTTTTTTTTGTTAGATATTATTTTTTTTCTCAAATTATCTTGAAATATTTTTTTTTCAATTCTTTTTTCTAACTTATTTTTCTAAAATTTTGTTTTTCCTCGAAAAAAAATGGAAAAATAATTTCGGGCAAAAAAAATGGACCACCCCCCCTAAATTTCAAACCAAGGCTATGTAATATAACAGATATTGACTAGCAGGGTATATGTAACATTCTTCGGACCTGAAGGGAGTTATATTTTCCTCGTGACCATATTTTCCCTCAGGACTGCGCGCTTCGGGAAAATATAACCACTTGGGAAAATATAACTCCCTTCAGCAGTCCGAAGAATGTATATATTACACCCCCTGCCAGTCAATATCTGTATAATACATATATGGTACATATACTTTGATCTTTAAAGGTATAAAGACCAGTTTTGGAAACGCCCCTTTCAAAAAAATGAAATGGAAGCTCTCATTACCAATCATATGAAATAATATGTTTTGACTAATACGTGATGATACAAATTTTGCCGGAAAATCGGAAACCGCCTACTAATTGATATATTTGGTAAATTATTATATCTATTGGGACCAAATAGATATCGCGCACATGGTCGCGTAGTCCCATATACATCTTTCTGTGTACAGTGCTTGTAACTTTACCAAGACTGGGCCAAATTTCTTATCATTCTGATGATTCCAGAACCTTCCAGTACACACCAATACTTATATGCTAGATGATCAACCTTTTCTGATCGATTCCACAACGTTTCTTTCACAATGCAATCGCATGACCAGAACTGGTCGTTATCTTTAATTACCAGACATAGAATCTGAGAGTAGATAGAGGCCCAAATTGACCTAGAATGTTAAAACTGAAGAATAGCACATCATTCTACACAGAATCATAGATAACAGGGTGGTCCGTGGTGTTCTTAATCTATAACAGAGACAGGCTTGGATTTTTAAAATTACAGTCATGAAAATCAGTGACAGGTTAAAATTCACTCTTAACAAAAATTAGTTATGAAATATTGGTCAAAAATTTTGTTTGAAAATGCTTCAAAAGATAGCTCAGATTACACCAGAGAGCATCTAAAAGCCACGAAGCCCTTAAAAAAGTGAGCCCTGGACACCAACCACAGGGGACTTCACGTTTTGCTTTCATCATTTCATATTATACTTCTTCCAAATTGCAATTTTACATGCTTGAATTTTGGTGTGTGGACCACCCTGGGCAATGTAATTTTACATCATCTGGCATATACCTATCTCTGTGTAGCATAGGAATCCCAAGCACAGTTGGAATGCGTCCACTAGAAGTAGTTCACCATTTTTTAATGAAGCAATATGATTAATGTCATCCTATACCATTGTGATCCATGCTTCAGGTTGATAACAGTCTTCAGAAGTTCAGCAAGCAGTTAGCGGAGAAGGACAGGAGCATGAAGGAGGAGCAGGAGGAGATGCAAAGGAAACTGGAGGAGGCCATCAGGGAGAAAGAAGCACAGATGTTGGCACAGCTAGAGGCAGAGGCGCATTTTTTTATTGAAGAGAAGCAGAAGGTAATATACAAAAAATATAACCCTTAAAGAGAATGATTACAATTGATTTAATATTTCAGTGGGCAGTCACTGAAGTACATGTAGTTGCTGAAGAAGTCACTGAAGCAAATAGAGAATTTTAACAAGGGTTTAGTAGTTCATTGTGTAGAATAACACTGCGATCCTGGAATAGAGATGGCAGTGTGCTACATGAGTTCTAAGGACTTTATTTATCCACAGCAGTTTATGACCTTATGCCATAATATTTCACAATCAAATGAATTTTAGATGAATGCTGGATTTTTAAAATTCATTTTACAAATATTTTATTTTGAAAGTATGCGGAAGTATGTTAGGATGTCATTGGTACATTGATATATCTTAATCAGAATGTCACATTATCTGGGCATTCACAGCAAAATTTCTCACATCTACTTTTTTACCTCTGTTCCAGGTTGAAGAAAAGCTTCAGACAGCTCTAGAGAAGGACAAAGGACTGGAGGAAGAGAAGCAGAGATTGGATGAAATCATTCAGCAAAAAGAGAAAGAAAAGACAGACATGGAAGATGAGGTGAGAGATGTACTACATGATTTATTGGAAGATTATAGTGTTCAAGAACTATAGTGTCCTTTGAAAGGAATGTCTCCAATATCACTAGGTATAAGTTCATTAATTCTCCAAAAATTTATGCACAGAAAAGAATCGTGTTTGCTTTTTATTCTCAACACACCTTCTTTCATTTTATCTGCTTTATTGATTACAATTCCATTGTTTTTATTTGGTTTTAGAGGAAGCTAGCCGTTTAGAACGGGAGGAAGAGGAGAGAGTGAAGATAGAAAATGCAAAAAGGGCTACTCTTGATGACTTAACTAATGTTATGGAGATTGAGTTCCAGTGTGGCATTTGTTCTGAACTCTTCATTCAAGTATGTATATATTCTATCCCATTGAAGTATTGTGGATTTGTGTCCAAGACACTTTTATTCCAAGTTGTAATCAAAGAACTTATATAACATTGTTTTTGTTAAGCCAGTCTAGAGTAAAGAGGATCTTTTATCCCAATCATTTGGAAGGCTTGGTAATTGATCATGTTTATCATATTCAGAGGTTTTTTTTTTCATTACGACTCGATGAAATACATGTATTGAAAACATTGAGGAAAAAATGGCTAATTGCCCTCTTTTGGTAATACATTACAGTGATACAATTTGTTTAAACAACTGGTCACCTGTAATTCCATGTCTTCTGCATTTGTACAATGGTATGACCATTGACACGTGTCTGATTGTAAAAATGCATTTTGCATACCGGTAGCTCTCAGTTGTCTCAAGTCCAGTAGTGGGCTTTCGATGCCTCAGTTGCAGCTGTCAGTATTGCTCATTCAAAAAAAGTTAAAAGGTGAATGGAAGTGAAGGTTTTTTTTCATTAGGGTACTCTTCTTTGATTACTTCATTTCAGGCCACAACACTCAACTGTTCCCACTCTTTCTGTGCCTACTGCATTCACACATGGTTAAAGCGTAAGAACGAGTGCCCGAACTGCCGCATGAAGACCACCTCACACAGTCGCTCTGTCGTCCTTGATAACTTCATCGACAAGATGATTGAGAAACGAGGAGACGAGGCTAAGCAGATACGGAAGGAGATAGTTGAAGAGAGGAAGGGTGAATGAACATAATAATAATAAGAACATATGTCATAATGGACTAATTAAGTTTTATAAACATACGACGGAACATAAATTTAAATGTAATTATTTATTCTATAACCCTAATATTAGCTTTAAATGTAGTTTCCACCCTTTTCCAGGTCTAAAATGGCACTATTAATTAAAACAATGGTTCTAAATTTTATTTGAGTAGTAATATAATCATAAGAGTGAGCACCCAGTACAATATATCTGTCATAAATGGAGAGAATTGCAGGACTTTTGTATTGCCTAATTGAACTGTCTTGGAAAGGTAGCATAGCTAGCTAGCGAGACATAGGTCCTGCATGTATACAATAAGACCCAACGTTTTAAAATTTATATTTTAGAAATACTTTAAAGGGATTCTTGATCTTACAATTTCACACATGGTATTTGTAAGATTTCTTTGGATTTGTTACAGCTTGCAAATGAATGAGGCATGCAACTCTAAAATTGATACAAAGTGTTAGAAAAAGTAGAAAGGGTAAAAAAGAGATTGTCCTTTATCTATTGATCACCAAATTAGGGTAGTGTAGAACCTCATACAGTTTCGCTTTGGAACACTATTTGGACCTGATGTTAAGTATTGATTTCAAATTTAATAGTTGGTTCATTTGATAATTGATTAATCACGAATGCATTTTATTTTACCATACCAATTAAAGATAAGGCGCTGTCCTGTTTTATAAAATGTGTACTAAGGAATATTGGGAAATTCCTTGAGAATAATAATGCGTTTAAAGAAGAAAAAGATTTGAAGACACCTGATAGTTGCTATTGTGAACCCAGTAAACTATATTATTTAGTCAACAGTGAATATAAGATAATTTTACATAACAACTAATGTTCATTCTAATTTCAATACAGTAATGTGCTGGAGGCATTAAATGCTGAATACTTTGTGTTTTCTTTTACACATTATAATCATGAAGGGATCACAGTCTCACATTAGGTACCTGTAATGCATTCGGCCTATTATAAAACGTAATACAGGCTCATTGCATCCACTGGTCCTATGTATGGTAATATGATCGTTCACAAATCTTTTCTTTTCTGCTACATTTTTTCTAGAACAAGATCCAAGTTATAGCACCAGGCCCAATGCTGGTGTCACCACTGTCAATGCTGTCCCTGTTGTCATATCAGATGATGATGACGAGGAGGAGGAAGTGGAAGAGGAAGAGGAGGAGGAGGAAATGGAGTACTCCGCACGTTCACGTTGGCGCTGTTCTGCACACTGTTTTAGTGCAGACTGCCATTTTGTTTGCGTGAGCGCGTTTGAATGCCCTAATTTTATTTATTTACGCAAAAATATTTGTTTACCTTAACCCCTCAAGTGAAACATTAAACAATCAAAAACAACAATTCTACATAAAATATTAATATAATATAATATAACATTTATAAAGCGCTTTTTCATTAGATAAAAAAGATACATATAGATACATATGCATACATTAATGCCTCAATAAAATATAAAATTAAATTTTTTTTTTTTTTAAGTATTCATTTTCGATAGATTCAAGAACCTTTAAACATATATTACTTTAAACAAATGCTCACTGAAAATTAGTTTTGTAAGCTTAAAGTCCAAGTCCACTCCAAAAATAACTTACTTTCAATAGAAGCAGAAAAATCAGACAAACCAATCAAAAAAAGTTTGAGCAATTTGAGCAAATTACAGTCAGATAAGCATATTTAAATACCTTATTTGTGATACTGGCAGGTCACTAATTGGCGTAGGGTCCAGGGGGCTGGCCCCCCGGAAGCTTAGGGGTTTTAGGCATTTAATTGAGGTCAGATGAGCATATTTTGATACCATATTAAATTTTGTGACACTGGCAGGTCACTAATTGGCGTAGGGTCCAGGGGGCTGGCCCCCCGGAAGCTTAGGGTTTTAGGCATTTAATTGAGGTCAGATGAGCATATTTTGATACCATATTAAATGATGAGCATCCAGGGGCACGCCTTAGGGCCCTTGGTGGGGTCCAGGGGGCAGAGCCCCCGTAAGCTCAGGGGTTTTAGGCATTTAATTACGGTCAGATGAGCATATTTTGATACCCCATTTGTGAGGTAAACTACTACCGGTATACGATGGATTCACACACATAAGAACAAAATTCACTGTAAAATCTTTAAGGAAAGCTATCGAAAATAGTTTATTCAATTTTTAGTAAAAAGGTTGGAAAATGGACATAAAAATGCAGATAAAGTATTCATTGAAAACAACACACCCACACTTCTAAGACATTCAGATCACAGTCAATTTCTGTCATCAAAGAATTTTGATATAAATAACCTTACGGTTTTCCCCACAAATTGGTCTTCATTTTGGCTGCTCTTACTCAAGGAAATTATGAGTTATTTTTACATCAATCATCATAGCAACGGCCTAGCAACCGAAAAACTGAATAATTATGCTAAAACAAAGGTCAAATCTGTCTAAGGCAGGACAATGGCGATGTGCGTGTACGACAGATTTGATTGATATTGTCGCTATGGCATTCGTCGATAATCATGCACACCAACAGCGAGGATAATTCAGAAAATGAGGACGATTTCTAAAAGATTATCATGATCCATGTATCATATTGGTGTATTCATCATATATGTATATCCAGACAATATTCATTTCAATTGCTTCATTTCTTGAGCTATCACAGTCTACTGAATTTTTGCAATTAAGTAAATATAGAATGATGCCCTTGATATGCTTGTTGCTGTTGCATTTTATTGACAAGAAAGTTTGACTGGAGTAATGAATTACCTGTAGCTAAACAGAATATATGAACCCAGCACTTGCATGTGATTGATATGTAGAATAGGAGAAAATTAATGTCTTTCACTTTGCTGACTTGTATATTATTTCTACCTTGATTGATACACAAACCCAAAATAATCCCCAAAGATTTGCCGATGAAACTTGTGCCTTAACATATCTAATACAATCTAATACATATCTAATACAATCTAGTACTATATCTTCTGTTGTGAACAGGAAAAAACCTAAGAATGGAGCAATAACAATATTTTTGTCGTAAATTATAGACCCCCACCCTCCCCCGAAAAATAATACAAAATGCTCTCATAAGCAAAAAATTACACACTGCCATATATAGTTTGAATTTGTTTGTACTAATTTACTGAGCCCCCCTCTCTCTCACTCTCTCTCTCTCTGTTTTCAAAATTTACCCATTGTATTACTTGAAAGTGATGGTCACAGATGGTGGAAAAATACTTACCGGTATTATTCATGCCAACATTTCTTTGTGGTGGTGTCACAGTGATCAAAATGGCACCGATCTCTATATTAACCTGTTTATATAGGAGACTTTCAGTTTCAGATAACATGCATTTCTATTCATGATGTGATTGAACCGTCAGTATTCTGTAGCTCTATTTTCTATGAATTCTAGAATTTCTAGAATTCACCTCAGCACCAACCACCTCTCAACTTCCACTGTTATCACATCAGCAACCTGCGTTTACAATGTACATGTTGGTGTCTACTCTATTCACATCAGATTCACATAGTAGTTGTAGAAAATGAGCTTCATGGCTTAGGTTGGATGCACTCAGCACCATTTCATTTATTTAGTGATTAGTTTGAGAATTTAGTGATTAGTTTGAGACAAACTCTTGTACCAGTTCCTGGAGATTATAAGGGATTTGTAATTCCCCAAATGATGTTTGTACAGCTGGTCAATTTCTAAATTAATTGCAGTGTTAGGAATGGGACAAGAATGAAAGAGAAAACAAAAAAAGAAAGGGGGAAAAAGATTATTGTCAATCCCATGCTTATATACTCATACAATGTACATGTATTTCGGTATTCTACTCCACTGAAATTCAACCAGATGCTGCTGGGTTTAAGCTAATTTGTCTATAGTCAAACTCAACAAAGGAAGTTAGATTATGGTCTCGGATTATCCTTTGCTTAACATATGACTCTAGTGCGTATGTGAGATAAGTAGAATAAGAATGATAAAGTCATTTATGTTAGAAAATGAGCATCAGGAATATTATGTGCAGTTGAATTTTTGAAGACAAGTGCTCTTAAATGGTGCATTGTGTTATCCTAGCAACTTCTACATCTTTTTGTTCTGTTATAAAAGTATTATATGTTACCATAAATAATATGTGTATATGGGTTTACTGAATTTGTTTTCATATATGTATTAATTTTGTTACATATACATTATTTATTTCTTCATATTCGTACTATTATTTATTGAAATTATGAAGTAAAAACAAAACATAGATTGAAAAAAAAATGGCCATACATGTATTTCATCTTTCGAAAGAAAAATCTTGGTTGATTGCATTCTAATGTGCACCTCAAAATACTAGTAGATAAGAATCGGGTAAAAATGATCATAAATTGGACGACGTAGACGAATCTTAACATTCCTGTTCATTACAAGACTTTATATTTACGGTAAATCTTCACAATGGTCAACATATCTTTTGCTGTACTTTCTCTCTTTGGAGTGTACGAATAATCCATGTTTCATGAAGAATGAAATGAGCAATTCATATACCAGTTTTCATGCCGTGTTTTTTAAAAAAAGTTTTCATTTGCCAAATTGAAAATACATGTGCATTATAATCTTAATCTGTATATATTGTGTACAAATGTAAATACATGTACCATTTTGAAATAATTAAAGACAGGATCTGCCCACAGTATATGCTTATTTCCATTTTCATTTCATAATTGTGAACTTTTGTTAAGGTGAAAACAAATATATTTCTTGTAAATTTACATGACACACTCTACATAGATCCATGACTTAAAAACGAATTGAATGAAATTTATATCGCAATTATTTTTATTGCAAGTGTTGAAACAAAGTTGTTTTTTATTATCATTATTAAATTCAATTATCATCATTGGTAGAATACATGGTGAAGAAAAGCACCTTTTTCATTCGTAGTACAGTGTAGAAATATAGTAAATTTATAAATTTCTATAAAAATGTCCAATCCATATTATTTATTACCCTGATTTAAAATAAAGTAAACAAAAATAATGTAATCATACATAGCAGTATTTCAATGACACGCTGTAAGTCTATAACTTTGCCCTATAGTCATATCCATATTAAAATGGAATTCATTAGTAATAATTCTGACAAAACGTTTATACGATTCCTAGACTATTGTAACTTGTTATTCTGACGAGTACAGGTGAAATCCTCAAAGTTCGAACACGCTGATTGACGAGTCCAGCTATTAAACAACAGCTTTAACTTGTCAAGTTGTCATCAGTGACAAAAAAATGATAGTTTTGTTATAAGCAAGTGAAGTCTTTGCTTCTGCATGATCAGCAGATTTGTCACTGATTTTTGTCATTTGTCATTGAAAAAAAGGCTTTGTAAAACGGGTCCCTGGTCTGTTTATTCTATACGTCAACACAGTATCTGCGTCAGCGGTTCACCCAAACAAACGTAAACAGCGTCAATAATGTTCATTTGTCAAAAATAAAATAATCGGACGATACTAAATAGTTGGTTATTAAATTAATAACTTAAATATGCCTACAACAATTAGTCTCAATTGAACTAATGTAATTGTATTTACAAGGACGTTATATAAAGGACCGGTATTATTGTTCATATTGGAATGATTATCTGTATACATTATGAACAACAGTTCTGTATTGTTTTTAAATATGTAGTTACAATGATTGTATTTATAATAAGATTATGCATCAAAATATTTCTCATTATCAACTTATAATACATGTATTTATTGAATTAACACCCCCCTTATAATGTTCTGTGCTGATATTAATCGAAACCGAAAATGAGTTGTAACACCGAACTTAATTATAGTAACATATAGCTATACCTCAAATAATGTTGACGTGGCTAAATAACTACCAAACATGATGAATCATATAAAAGATTCCTAAACTTATTCGGAACAATTAACACTCGATGTGAAATACATGTACCTGTATAACACATTTACACCAACTAACATATAGTAACGGTCGATCTCATGCCCAGCTATAGGTGAAGTGATCTTCCTAACAAAAGGCCTATAACATTTCACTAATGTTTGTATTTGACTGATTGTTACCAACTTTATGCGAAATTAATGACAGTAATTTCTAGGGAAAAGAATACAAAGATAATATTTTTCATGGAATTCTAATCCGTGTGAAGTTCTTTTTTGGATATAAAGCACACAATATTTCTTTCACATAACCACTGGAAGAAACGGGGCGTTATAATTATAAATATAACGCATTGAAAATTACTTACACCTATATAGCACTGACTACTATAGTTTTATGTGTACACATAAAATGATTATGCTTGCTGGAGAGCAATTAAGGTGCGAAATTCCGTCACTCCCGACTTTGAACTTCAATTTTTTAAATATGAACAAGTTATTGAACCAAGTAAATTATTACTTTATGTATACAGCACGGATATCAACTTCGATAATAATGCAAATATAACTTAATTACCAACTGTCTGCAGTCCTGGGGATTTTCACAACTTTGACAGTCATTTAAATTAAGGTATGGCTTAATCGACTGCTTCTCAGTATATACTTTTGATTCTACTTTCTTTGTTTTCTGGGCTAGCAGCTATATGCCGCAGCCCGTAATATATATCACACCTTCCACTGGGGTTAGTGCAAACAATACTTATTAAGGAGCACAAAGATCGAGCACTGTGTTATGTAACACAATCTTGCATTTGCAAAGATGGCACTTTATTACACTTTATCCTGCCTCCTACCAAGTTAATTAGTCTTGCCAGTACATAATATATCGATCCGGCCCCAAAATTATGACGCAACCACCGCGTACTCATTTCACTAATAATAAACATGTAAATCAGCATCAACTTTACAATAAACATAAACAATAAACCATCACATCAATATAACAACACATCTTCCAATTATTGTTACATGTATAAGAATCTAAATCACAAGGGCGTGGTTCCTATAGCTAGATCTTCAAGGAGATCCTGTATTGTTCCTAACCTAATTTTCGCCCTCTAAACTGTCAAAGTTTGTTGATCGGTCGTTCATATGTACATGTATTTCGACCACATTTTAACCTCCACCTGCCTAACCAGTCCATGTCTGCCTAGGTACGTCATATAGCATCATATTAACTCGTCCTAATGTGGTAATGCCCTCGATGGACAGCATAATCAGAAACGGTTACAAGATCGATCGTTTTTTTTTTTTTTTTGGGGGCAGAAAAAAATCTGCATCACCACCAGGTGGCATAATGGGCAATTGTTTTTTAAGAGGGGATGCGGATATTGACGATAACGGTCATGATGTGGGCCTACAAACTACGTTTTGGCTATGGCGTACTGTTTTTTGTTATGTTGATTATTCATGAGGCTGTACTTAATTTGCATATTTTACAACAAATTACTTGATTAGTTACATTAATGTTCTTCACACTTTGAGCAATGAGGTCATAAGTTAATATCTCACCCTTTATCCAGGGGCGGTGGAGCGTCTTACAAAGTGGGGAAGGGGCACCTAAATAAGGGGGCACTTTCTGGAAAAAGGGGCACCTACAAATTAAAGAAGCCTCAAAGTGAAAATATGCCATTTTTAGACATTGTATATACCCCTATACATTGTGATTACATTATCAGGGGTGTTTTCAATGTTTGTTTCTCTCTTTACATGGTCCAAGATACTGCTTATATAAGCATCATACTTTGCAGCTGGGTGTGATGGTCTGAATATATTTAATTGTGAGCGAGCGAAGCGACCGTGCTACTACATCTTATAAAGAAGAAAAAACAAACAATTCTGATGTGGATTTAAGCACAATCTAATCATGAAAGACTGAAAAGATATTTAATAAGAAACATAAGTATACCAACTTTAAATGCGAGCGAGCGTAGCGAGGTAGGTTTGGGCGAAATTAATGAAAAATTTGCTCTTAGTTGCTTTAAAGTATGAGCGCATTTTATGGTGAAAGGAAAAAGGGCGCATATCCAAAGGGAAAATGACACTTTAGAAAAGAAAAGGAGCATGTGTCAAAGTTAAAAGGGTAATTATCAGAGGTGAAAATGGGGCACTTCTCGCACCTGATACGGGGTACTCACCAGAGATGAAAAAAGGCACATATGAGAACGGAAAAGGGGCACTTATTACAAAGGAGAATTAGGGGCAATAATTATCAGACGGAAAATGGCACTAATTAGGAAGGATAAGGGGGCATGTGTCAAAATAACAAGGGCACTTATTACAAAGTTAAAGGGGGCATCTCTCAAATTTGAATTAGGGCACTCATCGGAGATGAAAAGGGGCACTTATAAGAATAAAAAAGGCACTTGTCAAAATATTAGGGACACCTCTCAGATTTGAAAAGAGGCAATTATAAGAGGTGAATGGGCACTTATCAGAGGTGCTAAGGGGCAATTCTTGTATCTTAAAAGGGGCACTTATTACAAAGGAAAATTGGCACTTGTAGGAAAATGGCCGGGCACCTATGAAATTTTAATAGAGTTATTTATTAGAGGTGTGAGTAGGGGCATTTCTGAGGGGAGGTGGCTCTTATTAGAAAGAAAGGGGGGGGGGGCACGTGTCAAAATAAAATTAAGGGGGCACTTATCAGAGGTGAGAAGGTGCACTCATCAAAGGGGCACTTATCTGAAGAGGAGGGGCTCTTATTACAAAAATAAAGGGCATTTGTTAAAGTATAATTGGCACCTCTCATATTTGAATAGGGCAATTATCAGAGGTAAAGGGGCACTTATAAGAATGTGGAACTGGCAATTTGAAATTAAAAAGGAGCGCTTATCTGAAGTAAAAGGGGACACCTTTCCTACTTAAAAAGGGGCATTTTAGGGTTTTTTGCCAACTATAAATTTGGGAATTTGTCAATTCCAACAAATGCATAAAAAGTATAATTTACAAAAAAGTGAGGAAACTAAAAAAACCCGGAATAAAAATCATGAATTAGAAATAAACCGCGTTTTAATTTTATTGGGGGGGGTTGGGGCAGTTGCCCCCCAAGCCCGCTGTACTTAAGTATAGAAATAGGAAATAAACAAATTTTGCCAATGTATCAATCAATCAATAATTATGCACGTTAAACCCTCATCATTCTTCTTCTCCACTGATAAGATCTTTATTCTTCATTTTTATTTGGAAATTTGAGGACACCATCAATTCCATCCGACACATGCGTTGTGCACAACGCAGGTAACCCACAACGCAACATAACCTCTCCTCTGATCTGCACTGCACTGCACATGCAGTGATTGATCACGATTCTCAAGCGATTTAAGCAGTGCCAGTGGATCACTACAAAAACGTATGAAAATAGTGTTATACATACTAAAGACAAAGACAAGATGTGTGAGGGACAAGAGTAAGTAGTAGCATAAAATAATAACGTAAACTTACTATGTAGATCTATATTGTGTTTGTTGACGTTGGCAAGCGCAAGGGGCGGGGGGCGTGTCTCCCAATACTAGTACCACCAAGAAAAGGGGAGTTTGGAAAACGAAGACCGTTGTTTGACTTGACGTCGGTGTCGGATATATTTGTGAGGTTTCATGAATTGGATCAAAGTATTTTATTTTGAAAGTTCTTAAGGTTAATACCCAATCAAATGTCAGTCCCGGGGATGGGGCACTGGGGCAGTAAGACCAAAGAGGGAAAATTTTCAGAGGGAAAATTCCAGGTGAAAAAGTTGGTCAGACAGACTCGGCCTCGGAGCCTATGAATTATGATATGAGCCTCGCCTCGGAGCTGAGCTGAGGTGAATTAAAGGTACTATGTCCCATTTGCAGGCCCAAAAAATGAAAAGGTTAAATTTCAACGGCATTTGAAAGACGATACTAATTTAGAACTTCCCTAAAAAAAGGGGGGCTTGAAAATGTCTTTAAGTGGGAAAATAACGACTATTAGTTGTCGAATCGACTTAGGAGCTATAGAGCCAGTAAGTAATAGTCTGATTTTCAGACCATTGTACCGAATGGTCGTACGTTTTATGCTGCGCAAAGATTCAATCAGTTTAATTTTGGCCATTACAAGAAGTGGGTTATTGATGTAGACAAATGCTCATGTACCCTTTACAGCTCATTTTATGTATGTTATTACCAAAGATGAAAAAGCCAGTCAGTCACTCAATAGTGTCTGACAGTGAAGTCTAGCAAGTAAACAGGTTTCCTTGCATAATTTGAATATTAGGACACTGCTAACGTTTAAATTTCACAGATAGGACATACATGACATATTCATAATTCCTGCAAAGTTCTACAGAATTTGATGTTGGCTGCAAAAGGGACATAGTATCTTAAAAGTTTAATTCAAATGAAGAAATGTTGGTCATGTTCGTGAAAAATGTCAAATTAAAGATTGCAATTGCCAGCCGGCCAGGACAAATATTATGGAAAAAAAAAGGTTACTTGAACTTTTTAAGGAAATTAGACACAGAGAAATGTCAAAAGAGATTACATTCAACTTTCATTTGGATATATTATAGTCCCCCTCCGCGCGCCCCCATTAAAGAATGAGTACCCCCTCCCACTATCACCAACTGTGCATTTGTCCACTTTGAGTCAGACAATTCTTCACATTTCCTGAATGATCAACAGGTCTTGATTCTCTTGTAAACATGGAAATTAGGTCTGGACCACTTTTGTGTACTTTAGAATACATGTACTCATGCACTCCTGAAGTGATGGCTGTTTTTCATGAGCAAGTTTCATTTCCCTTGTGAGAAGGATTCTTTCTGTTGTACATCATGGAATGCACAGTTGATGCAGAAATAAATACTGAACTCTCTGTCAAATTTTAATTGCTACCCATAGTCATAAAATAGGTCAAGAGTTTGTAACTTTGCACTCCATAAAACAGGGCTAACTCTGCCCAATTAAATATTAGCAAGACCAAATTAAGTTCATATTTTTTAAACTTGTGCTTAATTATTACAAGTCTTCTTAAAAAAAAACTGATTTATACATACAGGTAGTATATGGCGTATTCTAGAAGTGCAGTGATAATTCACACTAGGCTGTAGCTATGGCAGATGATAAGAGCTTGGTGTCTGTGGTTGAACATCACACACAATTACTGGAAGGAGTATTGGAAGGAGTCAAGTCAAAGGTCAAAGGTATTTATCTTCTTCTTTTTTCTTGCATTCAATTTGTTTTTTTTTTTGTTATTGTTTCTACGTTTATTTCCATCAATCAGTACTTTTTTTAAAGTCATAAAGTTATCCATGTCCAGTGTATTTTCATCAACATTATGGCCAAAACCAGAGTATACCATTCTATGATTCTTTTATTATTCTGTTTGTATTGAAAAATTCTCACGAAAGTTCTTTTTTCTTTAATGCATATACGTTCAGGCCTTAAATTTCAATATTTTTAGGGCAAGGCCACTTTTCTGTAGGGCACATTCCTATATTACAGCACAAATAGGAAGAATTGCACAAAAATCTCCAAGGCAAATGAGAGGGGCATTGAGGCCAATCAAAAGGGCATCCACGGCCATGGCCTTGGTGGCCTTGGATTAATTTAAGCCCTGTACGTTGCAAATCAGAATTATGAATTTATATTTTCACCTACAATATCTGGTTTGGTTAGAAATTATTTTCTTAACCTGTATAACATGATATGTCAATTGATGAGGATCAAATTTCTTTTTTTTAATTTAATTTCTTTGCTTCCCCCTTTTTTTGGGGGCAGCGGAGCATGAGTATGATAAGAGTATGATAATACACGACAGTGTTTTGGAGCTAATGACTGTTTATGTCTTTCATAATGAATTCCACCAACAGATGCTATGCAAAATGTTATAGAAACGGGTATCTCTCAACTAGGGCGAGCAATTGGAATCTACTACTCTCTTTTCACAAGGTAATTTAAATTGTGTGCCTTATACATTGTTCATATAATAAAATGATATCCCAAACAACTCTGGAACGCTATTCTGATTCTGTAATATTTATTACACTGTCACAATTTCCCAAAGCTTGGTATATTTTCAAGTAATCTAAGATAGCTTTGTCATGACCAGTCTTTCATTCGTTCAATTTTACAAAGTTTACAGATAGCAATATGTATAGTGTGCTGCCCCAAGAGAAATAAATTATTATGTTCCATTCTAGATAAAGTACCACATTTCGTCATATCTCTGTTGGAATTTATCGTCTCGGTGTTTCAAAATTTGGTTGCATACGGCACAAAGTAACATTTATGCCAAAATCCATACCATTGCAGATCAATACATTTTCTGATTATAAATATCTTTCCTCTTCCTTTCTGTGAACCCTTCTAAACTACCCACCTTGCAAGCATACTAGTCAACAAATAAAAGTAAATTAATATTTCCCCGAAAGAGTCATGAACTTGAAATGCATTCAAAGCTCACAATGCATTATTTTTTTGCTTTCAGTAAAGATTGAACCTTTTTGAACTTCTATATTTAATTAAGCACGTACTTCAACATTTTTCATGTTGATTGTTGAATGCAGACAGCATGAAATCTGAACTAATTCATCTTTAAGTAACTGATGATGAAAAAAGTTCATCGAAGTTCAAGAAAGAATTTATAGACAATAGACTTCCTGTAATTAGAAAATAGAGAATTAAGAATAAAAAAGAGAAATGCTTATTAAGTTTCACCAAGGATGTAAGTTTCATCAACAGTTTTTTCCATAACCTTTGACCTCTGAACCTTAAGGTCAAAGACACAGCCGTTGTTTAGTGGATTTGTCTGGAAAGGACATTTTGCTGACTAAACAGATACAGATATTTGGCATATTGAAAGTGTCATTTGACTCTTAAGCATAGAAGAAGGAAGAGCCATTCTAAAAAGGTATCTCACAGCATGGATATATCAACTGCTATTGAAATGTTGTGTTTTGAAGAAACGGAGTGTGCTAAATATTGCTTCAGGTGAAAAGTTCATTGCTAGTTGTTCACATTTAATAAATTGTTATTCAATGCACCTGTAGTTGGCAATAATTTCTTGTTTATGAAACCCTGCTCCCGGCCGCCTACTCAAGTTTATGGGGTCAATTGAATTGTTCTTGGTGTTCAACTGTCTGGATTCCATTGTTCTATTTGCTATGCAAGATTGCTCATGTCTGGTAAACAACATCCTTGCAATATTATGGTTCATTGGCCATGAATATCATATCCTTGCATTGTCGCCAATTTTCATGAATTGAAAGTTCATGATAGAAAGGTACAATAATATGTTAACAAGCAATTCCTCAGAAGTATCAAAATAGACCAGTCTTGAATGGTAGGGGTATGTGAAATTTAGCACTTAATCTTTTACAATGTTTCCTCATGTCTATTGAAAAGTTGCCTTGTGCCTGCCTGGCATAGCATTACTTGATTTTCTAATGTGTATTCTCACTACTTTATTGCAATATTACCCCCCTGTGTATAATACATTTTGTGAGGCATTGTTTGAAAATACAGATATTACAATATATGTATTTCCAACTGTTTTTTACATTTTTAAATCAATGAATTTAGTTATAAATGGCTAAAGTCAAATCATTGTATTTATTATTTTCCAGGTTTATAGTAATACATACTGACAGCTCTCTGACATAGCAGCAAGGTGATATATTCAATCTGCATTAAAACTATTTTAATACACTATAGACATGTATTTATATATGTATTTATTTCAGTACTGATCGAGAGGTCTAACATAAACCAATTTGATATTTTCTTTTAGTTTAAACATAGTAAGTCGTTCGGATCTAGAAGCCCTCTTTAAGCGTCACTACCACCACCAGACTGTTCAAGATGCTGTCTCAGCACTAGAAGAGCTTGAGGTAGGTCTGTAAAAATTTGTCAGATATGTTGCAAAAGGAACTGAAGATTTACTACGCCAGATTTTGTTAATGCAAACTGGCCAAGTAATTAGTAACTTACAATCCATTGAAGGAATTTCAACCTGAGATTGCTCTAATATTGGATTGAATTTTCAAAATATTGGAGCCGTTAGGTTTCAGTGGTTAATATTTTTATTCTGTTTTTAATGTAATTATTTGGAGATACTATTGTGCCACCCCCAGTTTTATCATTTGGTTACTATTTGTGAATCTATGTAACTTTAGATATTTGAATGCCTTCCAGTAATGTATTATGGTATACAGGGGAAAAGTAAATACATGTATGTGTATGAAATCAATGTATAACCTTTCTGATGCTTTGTCAACAGACTGAATGGGATCACTTCCTTGAAAATGTACAAAAGCAGATGTCTGCCCCTGAAGAGATGCATAATCCCCTCCAGCTCATTGTTGGATCTCAAGGACCATGTGATCTGAGGGTGAATAATGCAAGGACTGGGGTGTAAGTTTCAGTTACTTATTTTGTCTCTTTATTATAATGATGTTACAGAATATTTATAATGTGCCAATTAACTCCACACAATTAATTTTCTGAAGGCATTTTACCAATCAAAGCAATTTATACCTGTGCAGGCCCTGCAGGGTTACCTTTTTTCATATTAATATGTACAGCATTTTATTTGTATTACTTTTAACTCAATTTTCCTTACCGGTATATAAAATGCCACTCTTTTATCTGAGAAATACCTTTATCAATGTATCAAAGGAATTTTGCAGTGAGTTATTTGGTTTTCTACGCCCAAAGGTAAAATACCAATGAAAAGAAAAAAATGTGTTTCAAATTTCTTAACCAACAGGTGCCCTTTTTCTTGTCTTTGTCTTTTCTCATGTCACCTAGTGTGCCACATTACCAGTTAAAAAGTGAACATTATATTTGATCTTTTACAAGACTGCATGGTTTATGGTTAAATTATGTTTTTGAAGCTAGTATACAGTAGCCTCTATGCTTGCTCATGCTTACAGAGTGTCAACATTGTCTTCCTACCTGGATGGAACACACAGTCTTCTTCTTGTTCTACTCCGACACTTTGCCTGACTACCGTGACGCACCCACGTGGCTGAACTCCAGAGAAGGCGTCCAGAGGTCGAGGAGGCTGGAGGTCGTATCTTGATTGTCTCGTTCGGCTCACAAGAGGGTGCACTGCAGTGGTTAGACATCACTGGATGTCAGTTTGACATGGTGACAGATGAGGAGAGGAAGGTAGGTATGCAACTATGTCAGAGGTTACACAAACAGAAGTATATGTCCCAGACTATGTGTCCACTGACCATGTGAAATGTGACATTTATACAGATTAATTCTCATGAAATATAAATCTGAATGTGTCATTTGTTGTCATTAAAACCAGTTCAAATGATGGTTAGTCAATTCCGTCTTGTATGAAGTGATGTTATAGACTACCAATATCCAAAAAATATTTAAAAATAGGCCCTTCCATGTATAAATGTTTGTATTGGTATCATACTTACATTTTTCAGGGTTATAAGTTCTACAAACAATATGGTTTAGGCATTAAGAAAACAATGAATTTCTGCAATGTGCAATGGTGACCTCCCTTTAAAGTGACTAATAGTCCGCTAATTGATTGTGACAGGTGACTGGGAAGAAGAAAGCTGCTTGTAGTCTCTACCTATATATCGCTTTTTCATTGTATCATGGGCATCAATGTCTCTGCATGGTATCTCAATCAAGTCATCTCAAAACTTTATTCAACACATCCACCTTCTGTATTCCTTTCTATTGTTCCTGGATCAGATTTACAAAGCGTTTGGCTTGCAGATGTCAATTCATAAGGTGTGGCAAATCAGTTCTATGGTGTACTATGCTGAGCAGAAGGCTGCAGGTATCACACTGCCAAAGAAACTGGACAATGTGGAGGATGACCCTAATCAGGTTAGTCATATATAGTTGATAGATTGTCTTTAGAATGATTCAAGAAACCTAATGAATGAACCTTTTTATCCTTCTACCTACCAAACATCAAGAAAGTATTTTGTCACAATATTCCTGAAATGATCATGGCATTGATTTCTGAACATGCGAATCTCGTGGACACTCGTGGACAATTACATTATCAGTTTATGCTTCGATCTCTGTGTTTTTAATCTTTTAATTGTGCACTTTTACTTGATCCTCTGTATTCTTCAGTTTCTTCATCTTCCTTGTCTTAATAATAAAAAAATTATATTGGGTTCTTGTATAGCGCTCATATCTGTCAGCTAGACTTGACACTCCTGGCGCCTCTGATTATTACCCTGGCTTTAGCATGGCTGCCATTACAGTGCTCTAGCATTTCAAGGAATTAATTCCTGCCAGGTACCCATTTACATCACCTGGGTTGAGTGTGGCAAATGTAGATTAATGTCTTGCCAAAGGACAATAGTGCCGCGGCGGGACTCGAACCGCGGACCTTGTGATCCACAGTCCGGTGACGTATCCACTTGACAACGACACCTCTACTTATAATCTGTCACTCCTTCCTCGCCTACTTTTTCTAGTTGGCATTTTTTCTTTCATCCTCCATCATCTCCATTTCCCCTTCTTCTTCTTCTTCTACTACTCCAAACTCTTCCTTTCATCCCACTTTGCTTCTCTCACACATTTTCCTTTTTCCCCTTCTTAAAGGCCAAGTCCACTCCAAAAATAAGTTACTTTCAATAGAACCAGAAAAATCAGACAAACCAATCAAAAAAAGTTTGAGCAAAATCGGATAACTAATAAGAAAGTTATGAATTTTTAATGACATGAACAACTTTGAAAATCACTACACAAATTGGCAACTCACTCATGAGTCTGTGACGTATGGTCCTCACTATCCACTAATTATTTTCTTTATATTGATAATATAAATTTCCTATTTTCCCCTAAGAATCTTATTTCTTCACACCAGCATCCAAGTTAGATTGATAGTAATATGTTTTTGTGTGGATGCACTAATATAGAGTAATTTTTCCAGTTAAATCATGAAAATGTGAATTTTGATAAACTATTTATATAAAAATCAATAATTATGAATATACAATATTCAGAAAATAGTATCAATTCTTCAAAGTTCATAACAAATTTTGTGAAATGTCATGCAAGCAATATGATACAAATCATATAACCTGGGCAAAGGCATGGGAAATCAAGTTTTGGGGATAAAAGGGAAATTAATGGGATTAAACTATATAAAGCAATTGATAAATAGTGAGGACATGACGTCACAAACTGATAACCAAGTTGGCAATTTGTGTAGTGATTTCCATTGTTTTTAGTTTTACATACTTTTTCAAAAATTCATAACTTTCTTATTAGTTATCCGATTTTGCTCAAACTTTTTTTGATTGGTTTATCTGATTTTTCTGGTTTTATTAAAGGCAAGTTATTTTTGGAGTGGACTTGTACTTTAAGTTTATTGCAATCATCTCTGTCTTTCCTTGTTTTGCTCTGTAGATGGGTGGTGATTTCATCCTGAATCCTGTTGGCCAGGTATCCATGGTGTACTGCAGTAAATTACCCCATGACAGACCATCAGTGGATGAACTCCTCCAAAACCTCAAGGTAACATAATAAGTGTGGATTTTAGAACAATTTAGAATTTATATTGTATTCATCATGATCAGGATCAACCCAAATAGACCACAATTGAGGCTCGTTCACATATTCTGTGATAGACCACAACAGGGGGGTGTTTCACAAAGACTAAGATCGACTTTAAGTTGGACTCAAGTATAACAGGCCATTCATGCCACTGTTTGCTCTTACCATTTACTGGCATTTGTCTTTCAAGGGACGTACAAATCGTGGTCTCAAATCTACAGAGTTAACATTTTTTGATAGTTCATTATTGAAGGCAAAAAATATTATCTAAAGATTATAATTTAGAGACCAATGGTGATAGCAACCAATGGCATGAATGGCCCGCCAAACTTAAGTCCAACTTAAAGTCGATCTTAGTCTTTGTGAAACACCCCCCAGTTTTTTGTGTACTACATGAATGGCAAGTGGGGATGAAGTGCAGTATGCTTCATTATGTTTTTTGTTTGTTTAAATAATTCCGTAAACCGTGGCAGTTTTAGTATGGCATACCAGTATGTGAATAAGACTTCAGTTAATAAACATTCTGAAGTCCTGCTGGTAATGTTGATGATGCTGCCGTGAAATGAAAGAACCTGGTACTGTCATCTTGATGATTGGATGAAGCCACTTGCTTGCAGATAACTAAATTTTAGTTTTAAAATCTTCAGTATATTCTGTATTATGAGTCAAATATTGTTTTAAAGGAAATTTATTTAATATTTGATATGTTGTTGCCAATAGTTGTATCAAACAGAAAGTATGCTAGTTGGTAAAAATGTAGAAATTTGTTGTTTTGTTTTGATGGAAACTCTTGTAGTGATTTCAACTATTTAAGCGTGAGGGATTATATATGTTGTGATACCACCTTGTGTATTTAACTTTGTGATTTATGGTTTGTTTTCATGCTCTCCAGCAGAAAAGGGCCTTCAAAGAGTCAGCTGATGATACTGCATAGAGAATCAACTCTCTTCCTTGTCTTTCTCAGAAATCTTGTAATCAGTTTGGACAAAGGAGATCAAATCAAATCATTCTTCAATTACAAGATATATTTTGCAAGGGGTCAACAATGTGCATGGTGCCTTGGGTGTTGCCGAAGAGGAATGAAAAATGAAAAGAAAAGGGAATAAGGAAAATAAAGATTAGGAGGAAGAGAAACTCATTCTTTGATCCTTTGCTGCATTGGATAGGTAGAAAGTACATGTAGTCTCTTGTAAGAGAGGATGAAGCAGTGTGAAGAAGTTACATTCCCAGGGTAAATCACAGTACTAAGGGGAAGTCCCCTCTAGCTTGAAGTTGACCTAACAAAACCATTAAAAAGATTTAATGTTTGATAAGAAATCTGATGAAGAATAAGAAAGTTACAAGAGTAAAGTTAGAATAGCTACATTTATATCCCAGGGTTACCTACATACAAAGTACTATCCCACAGTCTGGTGACACATCTACAAGTTGCGATCAATCATACAGAAAATGGGCAACTCTTATTTATCTCATGGGCACCTTCCCCACTTCTTTTTTGGTACTAAAATTTAAATTTCCTTGTTTATTTATGAAAGAGTAGAGCTATTTTTATATAGCAGGGGGGTGAAAACATGTGCAATAATGTACAATGTTTCTAAGGCATGTGTGTAATTAGATATTTCCTTCAGAATTTTTTTATTTTTTATTTAATTTGTGTACAAAACAAATTAATGAGGTGCTTGCAAGGTATCTCACAGTTTACCAATTTGCATTTGATTGATTACATCTTTTAAAAATTTCTATTTTCTTATTCTCTATCAGATTTCCCTCAAAAAGTCACTGATCTCGTTTTTTCTTCCTTTGCTATCAATGTGGAATTCCATAATAAAGCATGTCAATTGAAAGTAATTTCCAGTGTGTACTGCATGTCAGTTTGGATTGAAGAGAAAGTCCAGAGTACTTATGCAATATTGATATTCAACATTGATGTAACTTTTATGAAAATTTGTATATAAAGAATATATTTTGATAACAAGTCATTTTCTTTCTTTCATTTGGAACCTTTGGAACCACATTTTTGTGCAACCTTGTCTACAAGTCTAGCCAAAGTTTGAACTTATGACGGCTTTAACCCAAACCACTACTGTGGAAGTCATTGCCCGATATCAAAGAAATTCTGGCTAAACCTGTACGACAATGTAGACTGGTTGGTACCCTACATGTATTGGAATGAGATACCTGTTTGAATTAAGTTTCAACCATTTCGTACCAAAGTGTGCTACTTACCTAGATGTTTTTATTTCATTATCGAGGTGAAATGTAATTTGAAGGCCATTTCTGTCAACAGTTATCGTATTAGGAGAGATATTGAAGTCTAGGGATCGTACATGTATAAAAGTTTTGTCAGAATCATTAGCAATGTTTTGTTATTGTAAAGCAGGGTAAAAATATTAAACGGGCATTTTCATCAAAATTTAGAAAATATATATTTCTACATTGTCAAGAAGAGGTGCTTTTCTTTACCATGTATTCTATCAATGATGATAATTGAAATTAATACTAATTTTTAAAAAAATTATTTATTTTAATACTTGCAATAAAAATAATTGTGATATAAAGTTCATTCAAGTTGTTTTTAAGTCATGGATCTATTCAGAGTGTGTCATGTAAATTTACAAGAAATATATTGGTTTTCACCTTAACAAAAGTTCACAATTATAAAATGAAAATGGAAATAAGGATACTGTGTTTGGAGCCTGTCTTTATTTCAAAATGGTATTTACATTTGTACACATGTGCATATACAGATTATGAACATATACTGGCAATTTGGCAAATGAAAACTATTTTGAAAAAAATAAAGAAAAAAAATTGCTGTATGAATTGTTTATTTCATTCTTCACGAAACGTGGATTATTCATTTAAAGCTCACTCCCAACAGAGAAAGTACATCAAAATATTTGTTGACCATTGTGAACAAGTGCCGTAAATATAAAGTCTTGTAATGAACAGGAATGATAAGCTTCGCCTATGTCGTCCAACTGCTCAAAGAAACTGATGTTCCACAGAAAATTTTCAGACTGATTATCATTTTTACTTGATTCTTATTGTGTAGCATTTTGAGATGCACATGAGAATGCAATCGACTAAGATTTTCCTTTAGGAAAGATGAAAGATGGCAATTTTTATCTATTTAGCATGAAGCCCAGAGATTTTCTTCATTCAAAATGTTTTGTTATTAGAAAATAAAATCTAGCAAATACATATACATGTAGTTTTAATACTATGAAATAAATAAATGGATGTGTAACAAAAATGAATGCATGTACCGGTATTAAAACAAATTTAGTAAACCTGATACAAATTACAAATTATTTAATACACATATCAAATTATCTATGGTATCATATAGCCCTGTAGATGGAATTATAGTGATTGGTGCCATTTTGATCACTGACTCGACTACAAAAACTTGTTGGCATCAACACAATATGTATTTTTTCACCATCATTTTCAAGTAACACAACAGGTCAATTTTCAAAACAGAGAAGGGGGGGGGGTCTCAGAAAATTACTACAAACAAATTAAAACTAGATGTGGCAGTATGTAATGTAATTCTTTGCTTACGAGCATTTTGTATTCTTTTTCGGGTGGGAGGGGGGTCTTTATGACAATTGCTATTACTCCATTCTTTTAGACGTTAAGGCACAATTTCATTTGCAAATCTTTGAGAACTATTTTGGGTATGGGCACAATTATGGTAGAAATAATATACAACTCGAACCAACGGTAGGAAATGTTCTCCTATTCTACATATCAATCACATGCAAGTGCCGGGGTCATATATTCTGTTAATAGCTACAGGTAATTCATCACTCCAGTCAAACTTGCCTGTAAATGAAATGCAACAGCAACAAGCATATCACGGAAATCATTCTATATTGATTTCATCACAAAATTTCAGTAGACAGTGATAGCACAATTAAGAAATGTAATATTAAGATGGAATATTGTCTGGATATACAAAATGGTGAATCATAATCTACACCAAGAGAGGGCACCTTTCATCTTTTAGTAATCATCTTCATTTTCTGAATTCCCCTCCTCCTCGTCGCTGGTGTGATAGTATCGACGCATGCCAGTGCGACCCCACCGATCAAATCTGTCGTAGTACTCGATTTCCTCTTCCTCTTCCTCCTCCTCCTCGTCCTCGTCATCATCTGATATGACAACAGGGACAGCACTGATGGTGGTGACATTGGCATTGGGCCTGGTGCTATAACTTGGATCCTGTTCTAGAAGGAATATAGCATAAAAGAAAAGATTTGTAAATGATCATATTACCTGCACCTTAATTAGGGGCTAAACCCACTGGACGTATTGGAGCTTGCATTCCACTTTTATAATAGTCTGAAAGGGTAATCTAATGTGAGACTGTGATTCCTTCATGAATAGGTTTCAGCATTTAATGTGTTCAGTCCATAACTATACTGAAATTAGAGTGAGCAATAGTCGATATATAAAATTATCTTATATTCACCGTTGATTAAATAATATAGTTTACTGGGTTCATAATAGCACCTACCAGATGTCCTGAAATTTGTTTTCATCGTTAAATGCAGTATTCTTCTTAAAGAATTTCCCAATATTCCTCAGTACACAATTTATGAAACAGGATGGAGCCTACTGTAATTTGGTATGGTCCAAAAAATCGCATTCGTGATTTTTCGGACCCAATACTTAACATGACGTCTGAATAGCGTTCCAAAGCGTAATTGTATGGGGTTCTACTCTACCCTTATTTGGTGATCAATAGATTAAGGACAATTTCTTTTTTACCCTTTCCACTTTCACTAACACTTTGTATCAATTTTAGAGTTGCTTCATCCATTTGCAAGCTGTAACCGACTCAAAGAAATTTTACAAATATCATGTGTGAAATTTTATGATCAAGAATTCTGTTAAAGAATTTCTAAAATATAAATTTTAAAGTGAAGGTTCATTGAAATTTGGAAAAAAGGCAAATCACACCTCTACAGATTGCTGAGAACATTAACAAAATGACTACAGTACTTTTTAAGCCCTCAATATTGTGAGGAATGAATTAAATGCAATTTTGATACCCTTTCCAAAACCCACTCACAAAGTGAAATGACGGCGTTATTTACATGCGATAAAATGACGTCACACTATGAACAACCTACAATCACACATTCGGGACAATGTTGGATACCCATTGCAATTTTGAGATATGGGTTAACGTTGTTTGTATATTTACCGCCAGTGGTGATATTTCCTTTATTTTAGGCACTTTGAATGAGATACACTAAATAAATAATACTTTCTACAAATGTGTATTCGATTTTTATGTTATTTACCGTCACATTTGAGCATAAAAATCGGGAAAATAATCACATATTCTGAGGGCAGCTCAGCGTGTATGTGTCGGATCTGGGAGTGCAGAGGACATTTTGCATGCTGACCTAACGACTCTTCTGGAGCAAAATAGGCGACAAAATTTACATATAATTGTCCAGATATTCATTACGAAAATGTCTGATTAGGCCGATTAGTTTAGATTTTTGATAGATGAATGGGGAAAGTGGAAGTCGAGAGAAGACTTAGATCAGTCCGGTTCGCGATTCACAGCTAGCTCAGGCGCCGGGCCGGCTGGCTGTGATATGCTGGCAAGCAAGCTGCGCTGGATGCAGGCAGGTTGTACGTACGTACGCACGCGTAGATACTGCACAGACGGGCCTACACTATATACGGCATACCTTAACGTGAACGCTACATCGACGTATTTGGGAGTTATAAAATTGATTAGACTTAGAGCTAAGATTAAGAACCAAAGGTACTTCCTTCTTCTATCTCCTCAAAACTCAAATCAAGTATGTTTTCGTCCATATCGATATTTCCAGGGTGACTTTGATGAAGATTAACAACGTTGGGTATGAATGGGTACGGTACTCAATAGTCAATGCAATACATATGAATTGCACGCAAACTGCATCGCGCACCGTCGCCAATCATTTCAGCTGAGCGGCCCATTGTACTCATTGTTCATTTTGCTACGTCACTCAAAAATCAGCTGACTTACGGATGTTTTCGGGGTCTCGAGTGGGGTGATATTTCGTCAAGTTTAATCGACTTTTATTTAATTTACAAGTTACACAAATGTGATAGTTTTACTCAGTGTAATATTCCGATTGCAATGATACTAAATTCAGTCAATTTCAAAATCAATGAACCTTCACTTTAAAGCATTGGGCCGTATTGTATTCATGCATGACCCATGTCTCGCTAGCTAGCTATGCCAGCTTTCCAAGACAATTCTTTAGGCAATATAAAAGTTCTGTATCTCTCCATTTATGACAAATATATTGTACTGGGTGCTTGCTCTTATGATTATATTACTACCCAAAATATTTTAGACCCTTTAAAAAAAATTAATATTGCCATTTAAGACTTGGAAAAGGGTGAAACTACATTTAAAGCTAATATTAGGGTTATAGAATAAATAATTACATTTAAATTTATGTTCAATCAGATGTTTATAAAACACAGTCCATTATGACGTATGTTATTATTATTATGTTCATTCACCCTTTCTCTCTTTAACTATCTCCTTCCGTATCTGCTTAGCCTCGTCTCCTAGTTTCTCAATCATCTTGTCGATGTAGTTGTCAAGGACGATGGAGCGACTGTGTGAGGTGGTCTTCACGCGGCAGTTCGGGCACTCGTTCTTACGCTTGAACCATGTGTGGATGCAGTAGGCACAGAAAGAGTGGGAACAGTTGAGTGTTGTGGCCTGAAATGAAGTAATAAAAGAAGAGTTCCCTAGTGAAAAAAAAACAACCTTAACTTCCTTTTTACTTTCTTTTTGTTTGAATGAGCAATACTGACAGCTGCAACTGAGGCATCCAAAGCCCACTACTGGACTTGACATGACTGAGAGCTATGCAAAATGCATTTTTACAATCGGACACATGTCGATGGTTGTACCATTGAACACATGGAGAAGACATGGAAGTAGAGGTGACCAGTCGTTTAAAAAAATTTTATCACTGTAATGGATTACCAAAAAGGGCAATTAGCCATTTTTTTCCCTCAATGTTTTCAATATTTTATTGAGTTGTAATAACAAGCTACGGTAGATGGATCTTCGACTGCACGCAGTCGAAAATGATGCCTCCGCCATAAGCGATTTTACAAACCAAAACAGAAGCAATTTTTAAAATTCAAGTTTGATTGTAATCCATTAACAGGTTCTCAGAATAATGTGATTAAAATCTATTTTTCATATACATGGCTCTGCAATATACATACATGTCCTGAGTTTGACAGTAATTCAACTGTCGGTTCTAATGATAATGCGTTCACAAGCTATTTTTGCATACATAATGAACCCCATGACTTTTGACCTTTGACCTCATGACCCCCAAAATCTAATCAGTTCATTGGCTCTGCAAGATACATACATGTCTTGAGTTTGATGGAATTCCGATCACAAGCTATTTTTGCATACATAATGAGCCCATGACCTTTGACCTCATGACCTCAAAATCTAATCAGTTCATTGGCTCTGCAAGATACATACATAAAAATCTCTAAATATGATAAACATGATCAATTACCATGCATTCCTTATGATGGGATTGAAGGATCCTCTTTATTCTACACAGACTTAATGAAAACAATGTATAATTCTTTTCAATTAGAGAACTTCAAATTACAAAAGCATTTCATCCCTGTCACTGTTAGAAGCAGTAATTTGGTCACAAACTTTTGACATTTTCACACTTTGTTTAAATGAGAAAGTAAAGTACACACAATGCAGACTTACCTGAATGAAGAGTTCAGAACAAATGCTGCATTGGAACTCATTCTCCATAACATTAGTAAAGTCATCAAGAGCAGCCTTTTTCGCATTTTCTATCTTCACTTTCTCCTCTTCCTCCCTTTCTAAACGACTAGCTTCCATCTAAAACCAAATAAAAACCATGGAATTGTAATCAATAAAGCAGATAAAATGAAAGAAGGTATGTTGAGGATTGAAAACAATATTCTTCACTGTGCATAACATGTTTGAGAATTAATGAATTTATACTTACGGTAGTGATATTGGAGACATTTCTTTCAAAGGACACTACAGTTCTTGAACACTATAATCTTCCAATAAATCATGTAGTAAGCCTGCGATGTGTACACGGATGTTCCGTTTACTCGTCCGATCGATAACTACACACGTACTATTTCTCGTATCTGTGTACACGCACACATTGCAGCATTAGTATACTTTTTGTGTAGTAAAAACTGTTCAGACGACCTCTATTGATTCTCAACATTTTCAAACACCACTGTACGAAACTCACCAGAATTAACTCAAAGTGGGTACTTTAGTGATGATTGATGACACCTAAATAGCAGTAAAATACAATATTTTCAACTCACCGGTGTTGAAAAAAAATTCTTTGAAAATTAAAATCGGAAGTCTAGTGTCAATCATGGCGATCAGCCCCTTTATTCATTTTGTGCATTTTTATGTCGCTGTGCACGCCATGCGCTGAATCTTTGTGTAAGATCGTATGCACAAATTCGGTCATAAATAACTTGATCCATACCTTACCATGTCGCGCGGCGTGAAGCGGAACGTAGGGACAGAGTTTTGGGTGGTCAATTTTGTTGATGGATTACGAGCTGAAACTAGACGATTCGCTAAACAATAGCGAAACAAGACACGACGGAGGAAAATCAGTGGCGGTTTCTTCAGTTTTTCTACATGATTTTTGAGCTGTGAATCAGCTGGAAATTATGGAACTGAATTATTACGGTCTTTTACGGCAATAGTATCGTGCTGTTTGTGTGATTGAAAGGGTGCGTTTCATCCTTTCTTACATATAGTTTTTGTCTTGATGATGCAAAACATGACCGTGTACACATGTATCCGACTGTATGTCCGGACGTGTACAGGACTACCAAAATACACGCTTATGCACAGGCCTGTCATGTAGTATATCTTACCTCATCTTCCATGTCTGTCTTTTCTTTCTCTTTTGCTGAATGATTTCATCCAATCTCTGCTTCTCTTCCTCCAGTCCTTTGTCCTTCTCTAGAGCTGTGTGAAGCTTTTCTTCAACCTGGAACAGAGGTAAAAAAGTAGATGTGAGAAATTTTGCTGTGAATGCCCAGATAATGTGACATTCTGATTAAGATATTTCAAAATACCAATGCCTTTCTTACATACTTCGAAATACTTTCAAAATAAGGGATTTGTAAAAAGAATAATAACATCCAGCATTCATTTAACAAGCGAAACGCTCTCGGCGGTTTCGCCTGCATTACACAATTCGATATGATGAAAAATTGAGGTAGGGACATTATTTATAGGCAGGGTGGCCCATTAGCAGGCTCCCAAAATGAAATCCTCTGAATCTAATCAGCATTTTGAAGTGAATATTGACTAAGAATATGCAGACCTGAAATGACATTTGACCTTGACTTTGTCACCTAAAAGACTAATCACATGATTGGTGATACTTGATAACCCTTATGTTCAAGTTTCATGGAATAGGAATGTATACTTTCAAAATTACGATAAAAATTCAAGATCTTAACGTGATGCCACAACATAGTCCAAGTTTGATGACCGGAAATGACCTTTGACCTTGACTTAGTGACCTGAAATTTTCCTCACATGATTGGGGATACTTGATAACCCTTTAGTCCAAGTTTTATTGAACAATAACTTATACTTTCAAAATTATATTAACAAGTGAAACGCTCTCGGCGGTCTCGCTTGCATTACGCAATTCTGCATTACGCAATTCGATATGATGAAAAATTGAGGTTGGGACATTATTTTTATAGGCAGGGTGGCCCATTTGCAGACCCCCAAAAATGAAATCCTCTGAATATAATAAGCATTTTGAAGTGAATATTGATTATGAATCATCAGAATAATTATTTACTGTATCATAAGAATACAATATAATGAGATTTAGTGTATGGGTAAGACTATAAATATTTCAATGCTTGTCAGTAATTTACAAATAAAGTTATCTAATAAACTTTTTAAGAAAAGAGGATTTTCAGCATTTTGTGTAAAAACAATTGGAAGGTAGAGCCCATCTACATCACATCATGTCTCATTAGCATAATGAGAACATTATTATGAGATATACTCCAATATATATTATCGAAACATCAATATTGTCTAAGGCTGCGACGAGTAGTCGAATACTCGAATACTCGCACTGTTGACAGCTACTTGGGTACAATTTCTCGTACTCTAATACTCAGACGCCATTTTTTCTTTCTTTTTTTTTCCCCCGTTCACCTGGCACTGTCCAGGCCGACGGTCACCCGTGCCAGAAGAGCACCGGCATGGTCCCATGGGTAAAAATGTTTCCCAGCTCAATCATACACAGGGTGTCACTGTCAACTCACCACTCAGAAACTGGGACCAAATCTCGGATTTCTGTTTGGACTCGGAGGAATATTTGCCTGTCATCTTTAGTTTTAAAAATAACATTGTTTCAATTATTTGTCAAAAATTCAAAAGCACAAATAGGTGCTTTCAACAGCAACTTGAAGTAAAATCGCGGGGGTTTTCAGAGACGAAACTTCGTTGTATTTCGTTGACCTTCGTACTGTTCGTAGTATGGTGTTGGCAAAAAAATGAAAAAAAAATGAAAAATGAAAAAAATTGAAAAAAATTGAAAAAAATCAACTAACAAAAAATCCAAAAAAAAAAAAAAAAAAAAAAACATGGCGTCCGAGTATTCGAGTATTCGCGGGCAAGGCTGGGAGTGTACTCAAGTACCTCATTACACGGTTATGCACAGCCCTAATATTGTCACCTAGCTGTAACTGATCATGTACATACTAGGCCTGGGATCGAATACTAAAATTACTATTAGAATATTCATGGGAAAGTACTTGAATGAATCGAATATTTACTTTCATGAAATATGAACAAATAACAACAATTTATTTATTAATTCTCATATTAAATTTTGAGAACATAATCCAAGTCTACTGACCTAAAATGACCTTTGACCTTGACTTTGTGACCTGAAATTTGTGTCACATGATTTGTGATACTTGATAGCCCTTGGGTAAAGTTTCATGGAATTTGAACAAACACTTTTGAAATTATGCTCAAATTTCAAAATCTTGATGTTGATGCCACAACAAAGTCTAAGTTTCCAGACCTGAAATGACATTTGACCTTTACTTTGTCACCTAAAAGACTAATAACATGATTGGTGATACTTGATAACCCATATGTTCAAGTTTCATGGAATAGGAATGTATACTTTCAAAATTATGATAACAATTAAAAAAATCTTAACCTGATGCCACAACATAGTTAAGTTTGTTGACCTGAAATGACCTTTGACCTTGACCTAGTGGGCTGAAATTCTACTCACATGATTGGGGATACTTGATAACCCTTTAATCTAAGTTTCATTGAATAAGAACTTATACTTTCAAAATTATATTACAAATTCAAAAACTTAACCTCAGGTTAAGTTTTTGATGATGATGCCACAACATAGTCTAAGTTTGTTGACCTGAAATGACCTTTGACCTTGACTTTGTGACCTGAAATTTTCCTCACATGATTGGGGATACTTGATAACCCTTTAGTCCAAGTTTCATTTAATAGGACCTTATACTTTCAAAATTATATTAACAATTCAAAAACTTAACCTTAGGTTAAGTTTTGATGTTGACGCCGCCGCCGCCGGAAAAGCGGCGCCTATGTCTCGCTTTTTGCTACGCAGGCGAGACAAAAATCATTTGCTTGTGAAATTTTATGGCGTAAGGTCTAAAATGCTGTGGATAAATAAGAACAATACATGTGGCACATGGCTGATATCTCCACATAGACACTACTACACAATGAACTACTGAACCCTTGTTGAAATTCTTTTAGTAAAAAGGAATATGTAGGATGCATACACTGACTGCTCTTCCCACTGCTTCAGTGACTTCTTCAGCAATTACTTCAGTGACTGCTCGACCCACTGAAATATCAAATCAATTGTTATGAATCTCTTTACAGATTATATTTTTTGCATACCTTCTGCTTCTCTTCAATCACTGCTTGTTTCTCTGCCTCTAGCTGAGCCAACATCTGTGCTTCTTTCTCCCTGATGGCCTCCTCCAGTTTCCTTTGCATCTCCTCCTGCTCCTCCTTCATGCTCCTGTCCTTCTCCGCCAACTGCTTACTGAACTCCTGAAGACTGTTATCAACCTGAAGCATGGATCACAATGGTACAGGATACTATTAATCATATTGCTTCATTGAAAATGGTTAGCTACTTCTAGTGGAAACATTCCAAGTGTGCTAGGGATTCCTATGCTGCATAAAGAAAGTTTTATGCCAGATGATGTGGTCCACACACAAAAATTCAAGAATGTAAAACTGCAACCTGGAAGAAGTATGAACTGATGTAAGCAAATCGTGAAGTCCCTTGTGGCCAGTGCTCACTTTTTAAAAGGGCTTCAGGGCTCTAAGATGCTCTCTGTTGCAATCATCTGTTGAAGCATTTTCAAAACAAAATTTTGACCAATATTTCATAATTAAATTTGGTTAAGAATGAATTTTGACCCGTCTCTGTTATAGATTAAAACCCTTCATGGACCACCCTGTTGTCTATGATTCTTTGTAGACTGATGTGTTATTCGTCAGTTCTAACATTCTAGGTCAGAAAAACTGTTTCCAGAGTAGTTTTTTTCTCCAATGAGATTAATCACTACATAAAAATTGGACTCCATTTGAAAATCACACGGTCAATCAGCTTACCTTCTCTTTCTCATGTCTTAGTTCCTCTCTCTGTTGTTTGAGCTGTTCCATCAGAGCTGTCTCTTTCTCCTTGACCTGCTCCTCAAATACCTCCTCCATCTCCTGTTTCATCTTCGCCAATGCTTCCTCTTTCTCTTCTAAGAGTCTCTTTTGCATTTCTAATGCTTCTTCCTGGAGTTTTTTTTGCTCTAGGAGCTCTTTGTCCTTTTGCCTCAGCTCCTCTTCCTTCTCCTCAACCCTGGTTTTGTACTCCACCTCAAGCTTGGCATTCTTCTCTTCCACCTCTTCCTGCTTCTTCACAGTTGACTTGAGTCTGTCAAGCACACTCTCTCCTTTGTTCTCTCCTCTCTTGTCTACTAAGAGTTCAGTTATTGCCTTTAATTCTTCAGCTGTCATGTTAGCGCCTACCTCCACCATTAGCTGCCTAAATCCAGAGTTCTTAAGATCACCCTCTTGGGAAAGTCTAGTCCTCTTGACATCAGATGAAGTGGAGGGTTCATTTGATGCATTACTACCAACACACTGGTCGTCTCTTTCTTTTCGTTTTCTCTCACCTGATGATGAACTGCCAGAACTACCAGACTGAGAGTCTGACTTGACACTGTTTTCACTGTCCATACATTTAGAAGATTTAGCTGCTAACTTCAGCTTGATTTTTTCTGCCCTCCTCTTCCAAGCTCTCAGCATTTTGTCTACTTCCTCTGAGGAATGGTCTGCACAGCAGACTGTGAAGATAAACTCATTCACCTGTCCTTTGTTTGCTTGACCCAGCTCTAATTTGTCTCCATTCCTCAGAGTTGCAGGCTCCATTGAGGCTATCCGGCTGTCGTTAATACTCACGCCATTCAGACTCTAAAACATCAAAACAGATAATGTATTTCTTTAAAAAATCACATTTCATTTTTTGTCTTTAGTGCAGACAGTTACAGACAGTATATTGTATTCATGAGCAGAGAGATCATTTTGGTGCCTTTAAGGAGGTATTTATAACCAACTTATTCTGACCTTTTTGACAGTTCTGTTCCTCTACAAAACATACTTCTGCCAGGGTATATTATCCTTTTGTTAGAGAATATACTGGTACAGAAATCAGAAAGTACGACAAGAATGTGAATTTCACTGACTTAATGTGAACTTACCCTGTTATCAATTACTGTCCAACTTCCATCTTCCACTTGTTTGAAGGTGCAGTGCTTTCTTGAGAGGAAAAGATTGTTCTGCGAGGCCAACAACTGAATGCTCACATCCATCCCTCTTCCAACAGTTATCTACAAGGAAGAAGAAATTGAAAGAAAATGATGACTATTAATTATTTCTGTCCTTGGACAGCGAAAAGAAAAGAAAATAAAGACAAAAACTTTTCAATTTACCAAAACTTATGTTTCATGGGCACTGTTTGATATTTTCTTCTGTAATTCTTGTAAGATGACAGTGCGCAATATACAGACTCAAAACCACCCCTGAAAGGTCACCAATGCAGCTTGTCATGTGTCATGTCACCTTTAATAGATTGGTCTTCAAATTTCTCTTGTCGAAAAAAAAAGAAGGTAATTATGCAGATCTGGAACTTCAACTTGGATTCAGCACAGAGGGTAAATGACAATTTAAAACTGGAAATAGGAACCAATCATTTCAACAATCCAATCCATAAAAATGATGTTCAAGGTCTGGTACATTTAATTGCTTTTCAAGAGAAAAGTAGTTTTTAATTATTTCCTACAGTCTATGGGTTGACTAGAGTTATTGTTCTGTTTATTTCGTACTCATATTCAGTGTGCAGCCGTGCAAAGTAATTTAAAAAGAAGAACAGGAATTCATATAATGGATTGTTTTTCTCTGTATTAAATTTTGTTGGTCAAATAATACAAGGTAGGTTGACTTTCATTCATTTCTTAATTTGTCACATCATGAATGGGGTAAAAAAAAGAGATCTAGATTTCTAGACCTAATTAGACTGGAAATCTGAGTAAAATTGAAATTGGCATTATTAGTCCGATGGAAAATGGAGGTTTGTCTACACACACTCCTTAATTACACATACATACCCAAGAACTAGAACTACATGTGTAAGTGTAAGGAACTGTGACTGTGAGTGTGGTTGTACAAAATTACATAGCTCTTTACCCATTTTTTCATGCTGGGATAAAATATATCATCTGGTAGAGTCAGAGTCAGATGTATTAACACAAGTATTAAAAGTTAAAAGCTGTAAAAAGTTAAGCCGGTGTGACCACATTTCGCGCATAACTTAACTTTACACACAGTTCCATATCTCACAAACTTGGCACGATACTAAGATTTTAACAACCTGATACCACCAATAGAAAGAGAAACCTGAAATCATCTAGTGTCACTGTCATAGTGATGACACTTTCTTAAAATTGGGAGTGAAATTATGGAAACATAGTCTTTTGTGTTCTTTCAACAACAAATGAATTGTGGACATCGTCAACAATCTTAAAATTATCACTTCGATAAAACTAGAAGATGTCATCAAAATGATAAGTCTACCACTACTACAATACAATCTGATTGTGTGATAGTTTGCCTTTCAATTTGGACTCATTGATTTCTTATTACTAGAAATATAGAGTGGTGAAGTGTGATGTCATCAAAAATCTATTTTTGGAATTTCTCAATTTTTTCTTAATTTTCCAAAAGACCACCAAAAATAATGTCCAAATGTCGAAAACCAATTGAATAGGTTAAGTATTGGCTGAGATATGACCATCTGAATAAAAAGATTGCCTATGGGAACTCAGTGTTATATTGCTCTGGTTCATAACATTAGGAGCCAGAGGAATATAACACCGAGTTCCCATAGGCAATCTTTATTCAGATGGTCATATCTCAGCCAATACTTAACCTATTCAATTGGTTTTCAACATTTGGACATTATTTTTGATGCTCTTTCGGAAAATGAAGACAAAATTGAGAAATTCCAAAAATAGATTTTTATGACGTCACAGCTTCGGTACTCTATGTCAGTGGCTTTAGTGTACTTTCTTATCCATTTTTAGCAATTTCGTATCCGCCCTTTCGCACAGGATTATTTAGGGTTAGGGCGAGGGTTGGGGCAATCGAGGGTTAGGGCTAGGGCTAGGGTTAGGATAAGGATAAGGATTACGGTTAGGGTTAGGGTTAAGGTTAGGGTATGCAATTTGTTTGCTAAAAATGGATATGAAAGTACACCAGCGGTAGCGCCTATGTCAGTTGCAGCCAACGTGATATTGATAGAGTCGGGCTAACTCGGACCAGGGGACAACTCAGCCCAGCTGCAAAAATGGTCAGTTTTTGCAGGTTTAAGGTTAGGTTTAGGGTTAGGTTTAGGGTTAGGTTTAGGGTTAGAGTTAGGGTCAAATGACAAAAAATGACCGTTTTTGCAGCTGGGCCGAGTTGTCCCCTGGTCCGAGTTAGCCCGGATCCATATTGATAACATTTTGAGAATATGATATCTCTGGAATTCTTGTGTGGATCTAGAGTCTAGACTCTACTGTCTCTACTCTAGTTAGACCGAAAATTCTGTCTCTTTCGTTCGTTAGCCTCTGATTTGGGTAGGGTCGGCTCCTCTCTTTAGAGACAGAAGCCGACCATAGCCGCTCCTGTGCAAACATTTTGGCCATTTATGGCCAAAGAACTTTGCCCAAAATACTAAATTTTAGCGGATTCATATCCGATGAATTTATGTTTGAAAATAAGGCCTAGGCTAATATACATCGGTTCCACTTACCAGATTGACTGTATGATGCGTTTATGCCGAATTGAGCTCCGTGTTGAAATTCTTGCAGCCGTATTTTAAACTGTTACTGCGCATGAAGGAAGATGACGTCATCCATCGACAGTAACAGTTTAAAATACGGCTGCAAGAACTTCAACACGGAGCTCAATTTCGGCAATGAAAATCCGGAAAAAAGACCCTTAAACGCATCATACAGTCAATCTGGTAAGTGGAACCGATGTATATTTAGACATTTTAGTCCAAAAGTTTGGCTGGAATTTGGTGTTCAGATCCGTAACACCGAGTTTGCACAGGAGCGCCTATGGTCGGCTTCTGTCTCTAAAGAGAGGAGCCGACCCTACCCAAATCAGAGGCTAACGAACGAAAGAGACAGAAATTTTCGGTCTATACTCTAGTCTGAACTTTCTGATGAGTGATGTCAATAATAATTCATTGATCTAAATAAATTTGTGTATGATATGAGATATTATGGATCAAACATAAATTATGCAGAATGTCACTGTCAATTAAGCAAACATGAAACAAGGGTCTACGTCTACAGTACAGCCTGCATCCCTATTTATTTAGTATTACAGGCTAGGCAACATGCACATATATGCAACAACAATGAAGATTCAAATTGACAGACAGCATACAGCAATCACAATCATTCTCCTACATTATTATAACTAACATTCCTTACAATATACGAATGTGAAACATTACCTCTTCTCCGTTCTTCAAAGGAATCAGGCCGTATTTTTGGTCACTGCCTGTGACTTTTCTGAGGCACCAGGAGGCCATTGCTCCCGCCATCATTTTGTCTTTCACAGAGTCAAATTCGTAATATATCGAATCTTGTGCGTGTCCTGGCTTGTATGTCATGCATGTAGCGCGCGCATGCACTGGCTCGACTCCAGGCTATCGCTACCGAGACCCGCCGAGTCGGTCGGGCTATGCTAGTTTACTTTACCGCTCCTAGTTACCCTCGGCGCAGCACGACTTGAAGCATTTTGCCCAGCTCAGCTCAGCCCAGCTCTAGAGCTATTTGGACTTATTCCCTAGGGGGCTGACGTCTTTGAGTATCAGAATTTATTGGGTGTCCCATAATGTAATTTTTATCAATAAATTATACTTTCTCGACCTTGCTCATTTGTGCTGCCGCCCCACTTTTTAGGATCCGGGAGCAGGCTGAAGGCCTAGCTTAGCTAGCTTAGCTAGCTATATGGGGTTGTGCCTAGGGGCTGCGCTGCAGTTATAGCCCCCCGGCCCCATGCATGCAGCCCCCTGCAATTTTGAAATTACCTATTCCAGACATAGCAACGTGGTTTATTTGAATTTATTTTCTATTCTTATTTAGTTACACTGTATTATTATTATTGTTATTACCAGTATTTTTTTTTTTTTGGGGAGGGGTATATTTTAATTAAGAATGCAACAGTGCAAAAGATGTAGAAACTAGAAGAATAATATTCAGGCAGGAGGTGTGAGCCCCCCTGGTGAATTTGTGCCACCTATGACCCCAGTGCCTCGACCCCCAATATGAATGCAAAAAGAAGTGCATGTGTAGTAATAAAGAAGAATTAATCCTCATTCCAAAATCATATGTCACGATAAACCACCAGGGCAAGATAAAATGCGCTTCTGTTTCTAATAACACACAAACAGTAAATACATGTAGGACATATTTTCTCACCCCACTTGCGATTCAGTTCTACATAAAAACAAAAGCTATGTTTTACCACAATTATGAACAATAAGCTAAAGAAATAAAAATTGAAGAAAAATATCAAATATCTGTATCAAGACACAGGAAACTTGAGCAAGAAACAGGAGAGTGAGCTAATAAAAGAATACCGTTAACAATCAGAGCATATAACTGCAGGATTTGACACTTCTTTATCAGTTTTGACACCGGCCTTCAAATAAAAAATACACAAAGTAATGTATGTTATAACATCATACTTTCTGTGTGATATATTTCCTTTATTTCTTTTATACTTTATTTAAATTACATAGATGATAAAAGATTCATATACACATTTTGTTACATAATAATACACAAATTCATGGAAAAACAAATTATTATCAATATTAAGCAACACACTTCACCTCACACCATTGAAAAATGGTGAATCAGGTCGCTGCTGAGTTAGTATTAAGGTTATCAATATTATATATATATATATATATATATATATATATATATATATATATACATATATATGAGCTACTCAAATATATTCTATAATATAGGTACTTTTTAATGATACAGTTTAAAGATAAATGAATTTTCCACTGCTACATAATCACACTCGTGCATTTCCTAAACAATGAGTAGTTTGCGTATGGTTTTCTGTAGTTACATTCTTATTTGAGGAGAGCAAACAATCGTAACATTTAGATATTTTTTCAGTCACAATCACCATGTCACAGCAATATGTAGGTCCAAATGTAAGATCTGTCAGAGAAATTGTGTTCCATATATGTCTCAAAGTGGACACAAGACTATTTATAGCATTAAAGTGTACCAAACATCACAACATTATTTTGTCCTGTGTTAGTAGCTCCATGTGGTAATACTCTATTTAAAATATGATCTTCAATGTCTTCAAATATTACTGACAAGAGATTTTGCAAGTTTAAATACTCTCAATTAACATAAAAGCAACTTGTGAGTAGGCTTCTCAACACACCCATATATGCACTCGCATAAAATAGGCCACACGGAACCCAAGTTCCACTTGGGTTCCGTGCGTAGTTTTATGTTATTCTTCATTTTCATTATACTCATTATTCGTTAGTCAATAGAATGCAGGTTAATTCTTTTTTTTAAAGGTTGATTTTAGACATTCTACATGTAGCTGTACACAAATTATTTTTTAAGGTTTATTACCTCATGAAAAAATATGGTCCTAATTTTCTTTCATAATTGCACTAATTTGTACTTACACAAATATTTTCTAAGCAGAGAGATAACAAAACAAACCTTAGGTACCATATCCTTATATAAACAATAGTCATTCAAATTATTTCTTGTCAAATTTATATCATATTGAAACAGAATTTCAATAAAAAATTTCAACTTTTACTAACAGTGGTACTTAATCAAAAATATAATCGCAGTAGCTGGTATTCTCATTAAAGGAATATTAAAGTTAAACTTGAAACGCAATTACTCTATTCCATGCTTGGAAATGTATTTCTACATGATGACACCTATGCAAAGAATATACCGGTACTCAATTGGGCAATTCACTCACTTGGAGAAACCCCACTTCTAAGCCTACCCACTGATAAAATACAAAAATAATATCAAAATAAAAAGTATGCAGTGCCTGATATCCAGACATATTGCATAGAAATGGCTGTGTTGTGTGATCAATTGCTGAAATTTGACAATCCCTTCTTAAACCATCATAACTGAATTGAGAATTTCAATTTGCATTATAATACAGCTGGAATTTTAATCCTTTTTGGAATATCTAGTTGTTAAAACTGTGTTGACTTTCAAAAAAGTAGATATCCACCTTTTCTCATGACACAAATAACAGAGAGATATAAATATTGCTGAATTTAGAGAGTAGTATCAAAACAAGCTTTCATCTCTTCAGAATGTTCACACTTCGATTGTGATTGAAATATATTTCAGACTTATACACCTGTACTTCATCTAGAGAGCATTTCACCATACATTTGATAAGAAAAGATACATCCTGGAGATAGATGTACTATATAGATATCTTTAAAAGTTGATCTTTGATTTTTTTTTTCGTGATTTCTCGCATGCATGCACATTTTGGAATTAGGCTTCCATCACAATCTTTTAGAATAGGAAGTCTCAAAAATTTAAAGTTCAATTTGACAACACAAAAATAGTGTCTGATATGTGAATGAATTTCAGTGCAGTTACTTAGCATTATGTGGAAGCCCCTTTCTGTAGTTCTAGCAGTTTTACTGATTTGAAATTTTTTACTGATTTAAAATCATAAATTTTAGAACTAGCAGTCCAACCTCTAAAAAAAGAGAATTATTACAGATACTTCAACCAACAACAACATCAGCAAATGTATAATTGTATATGTTAGGAAAATTTGTTTAATACTGGTATGTACTCCCTTGACAATTTTGCTCTCAGTCTATCTTTCACACAATGGCAATACTATCATTTTGGTGCATTGTGCTTGAAATATATATCATATATCATACACATATAACACACATTCTTTAGCAATAATGTTTGTTAATCTTGAAGTACTGTTGTTTATCTAGTCATAATGCAATAAATTCATTCTAGCCAAGACATAATTTGTTCATCACTTGAAATTCACATACAGGGGTATAAGCCTGATAAAGTGAAATAGTATTACTCCTCAAAAGATCTGGTATTACTTATTTGATCCATAGGATTACTTTTAAATTGTTGTAAATTATATGTATTTGATCTTGATGCATACATCTAACAACTAC
This sequence comes from Mesocentrotus franciscanus, assembly GCA_037976565.1. NCBI lineage: Eukaryota > Metazoa > Echinodermata > Echinoidea > Camarodonta > Strongylocentrotidae > Mesocentrotus > Mesocentrotus franciscanus. The sequence continues at coordinate 18,101,165 of CP137669.1, read as the reverse complement.
AATGAAGCATGTGGCAAGCAAGCAATGATGAGATAAAATGTTACTTTTAGTATAACCTTAAAATCTGCATTATGTATAACACACTCCCAGTATATACATGTAATCTAATCCCACATTCTTTTTCTTCCATAGTATTATTCAGTAAAAAAAGTTAATACAAATAAAATGGGATGAATGTGGGTTTCAGTTCAAAGGGCTAGAATTTCTAAAGTATTACATCCCTGCAAACACTGAAGAGGAAAACTACTGATACGGAAATCTTGCATCTGTGAACATCTGGAAATTCTTGCATCCAGCATCCAGTCTAGAATAAAGATGAAGTTCCAGCATGTCCACAAACAGGGAGTACAGTTGAGATCCATTGTCAATATCCTGAATAGCAAATCAGACTTGTGCTAATTTTCCAAATCATTATTGCATTTTCAGTCATAGTTTTGATCTATTTGCAGAATCATGGACTCTAGTTGAGGAAGCGAATGCTCATCATCTGTTCACAATCAGACTTCTCAAGTGCCTAGGGGTAGAGATGTAGAGAGAGAGAGGGGGGAGAGCAAAAGGGGAGAGGGTAGAGGGAGTGAGAGAGAGAGAGAGAGAGAGAGAGAGAGTAGAAGAGAGGGGAAGAGTGGAAAAGAAACAATGAATTCAAAATATTACTCACAGTCCATTTCCTGTTAATCATTCAACAAGCTTGACATAATTAGCTGAATACAAACAAAACAGAATATGCTTTTCTAGGCTTATGGCTTTTTGCATGTGGTGAAGCTAGTAAACAAACACAAGCCTAAACAAAGCAATTACTAGGCTTCTGCTAGTTTTATTTTTTCAGCCCTTTGTCAAGAAATTAATAGTATAGTTATATCGACTGCTACGAGAGACTAGCTGTTTCTATACGCTCAACTATCCCTTGAGCGTATAGAAACAGCTAGTCCTCTCGTAGCAGTCGATATGACTTTTATATGCCGAATTAAAACAAAAATCTACCAAGAATTCTTACCTTAGCCTTTTAGTGAGTAAAAATTTGTTAAAACATCACAGAAAATCTGAAACACTGTCTGTTAATCTTCGCTTGAAAAATGAGTGAAAGTTTCAATCATTTGGGAATCGCAGACAAAGAGCACTGTATGGCGTCCGCGCGCACAAAGACAATTTTAACACGCAAACCAATGGGGATCGCAGTAAACCAATGGGGATCACAGGATAATGAGGATGAGGGTAGAAACTTTTAACTAGGCCCTGTGGGCTATTGCTATGCCCTGTGAGTGCATGGCATGGCTTGAAATCACGACTCCAATTTCGACCAATCAGATGGCTAGATTTCTAAAGTGAGGTATATAATAAGTCATATTAAAGCCCAAATCAGATCTTAGCTCAAAACATGATTATTCCAAAAGCCGTCCCTCCCTGATAAATGGAATAATATTGATAACAGTGCAGGGTTTGATAATTTTGTCAAATAACACAGCATTGCATGATACCTGTATAATAGGGCATTATCTCTGTCAAAGTGCTATTAGTCAATGCCCTTCTAGCCCTTGAAAGACACTCATATATCATTTAGAGCACCAAACACTGCTATCTATTCTATTCCAATTTTGTGTGTGATCTTACACATTATAACCAACTTCATTGCACAGCTCAGCCCCATGCAAATAACACAACTCCTGGTTACTGCTATAATTTCAGATACCAAATGTAATTACCGTAATAATAATAATAATAATAATAATATGTCTTGTTTATTCTGGGTAGCCGCATCAGTATTAATACTCTTCTCGCTGAGGGCCCTGCAATCATATTATTACCCTGGCTTTAGCCGAGCTACCATAAGGTGGTCAAGCATTCAACTAACTTCATACAAATGCCATTAATAGACCTGTGTAAAAATAAAAATGCTGACTGCTTCCATGTACCCAGTATTTATTCCCTGTTCTAGACCTGTAAACAGTGCTTACCATGACAAATTCTTCAAATGAGATCTGACCATCTTTATCCAAGTCTGCTTCTAAGAGGGTACGGTCTGCGATAGCACCAAGTTGTTCTTCCGTGATGTTAGATCCAACCATCATATGAAGCAGTACCAACAGCTCGTCTCGTGCTATGCTGCCATCATTATCCACATCGTACATTTGGAAGGCAACTGGTGGAATTGATTTATGATACATTTGTTATACATTTATATCATTTTTCCATTAGACAGAGAATCATAAATCATAACATTCACTCAGCAAATAATGGATCTATTTGTGCTTTCATCCGTTGAGAGCCAGAAGGGTGTTAAATCTGTGTTCCAATGATAACATTAAAGCGAATGCCCTTCTGGCGCTTAGAAGAGTTTACACAGTTAAAGATGAAGTTGACTACCGATCATGAGATTACATTGTGAAAGAAATTGTCTGGAAAACGTTATGTGATACGAAAGAATCGATGTATAACTGTGGGGTTTTGGATTGAGCAAAATGAAAAGAAAATGATCCAACCTTGCTTAAAATCACATGTAATGTGTACCGGTATATGGGACTATACACATATATGGCATGAAGGTTTGGTCCAAACTCTTGTCAATTTTTTGTATTTGTTATTATTTATTATAGGGGCATTATAGGGGCATTTGAAGAGCAATCCTGCTTTATGGACATTTCAACTGTGATATTCTTCCAAACTGATACTGTATGAGAAAGCTACAAATTATTTTTTGTCTTTACGTGAACTCAACATACTCTAAGCAACACAGTGTTGGCCAAGGTCCCAAATTCTTTGAAAATGTTTTTGTTGCTTAATATCTAAATTTATATTCAAGTGTCTTCAATGAGCTGAAATAGCTGAAGACACAACAGGTTGGGGTTACTAGAGTGTACCCTGTGAATACAAGCATACACGTTGAAGTCAATATTGTATAAAATGTGCTTTTCTCCATTTCTTCATCCAACTCAAGACCATGAGGAGAGGGTTTTATGTACATTGGGGAGGGGGGCACTGACCCTAGGATGATATTAAAGATAAAGACCAGTTCTGGTCATGCGATTGCATTGTGAAAGAAACGTTGTGGAATCGATCAGAAAAGGATGATCATCTAGCATATAAGTATTGGTGTGTACTGCAAGGTTCTGGAATCATCAAAATTATAAGATATTTGGCCCAGTCTTGGTAAAGTTACAAGCACTGTACACAGAAAGATGTATATGGGACTACGCGACCACGTGCACGATATCTATTTGGTCCCAATAGATATTATTATTTACCAAATATATCAATTAGTAGGCGGTTTCCCTTTCCCGGCAAAATTTGTATCATCACGTACAGTCAAAACATATTCTTTCACATGATTGGTAATGAGAGCTTCCATTTCATTTTTTGAGAGAGGGGCGTTTCCAAAACTGGTCTGTACCTTTAAGATACACCCAATGCTTACTGCCTACAATTAATTTCCCATGTTCAAACTTTAACTTTTATTTTATCAACTTCTTGTATGTTGATTTCGTTAGGAGCATATGATTGAAGTCATTATGCCTTGAACATCTATTGAGATAAATATTGTCATCATCATTATAACTGTTAACATAAAAATGTGAAAAAAATACATGACTTGAGACTCACATTTGAGTTTCTTCTCTCTGGTGTTGATGGCCTCGGGACCGTCACGCTTCTTGTAGGGTCTGAAGAGCCCTAGGGTCTTCATAAACTGTCTGAAGTTGATCTGCTCAGACTCACACTCTAGGAAGAAGGTCTGGATGATACGTTCTCCTAACGGGTTGATGACCAGCTCTGGGATGCGGTATAGATCTTCCACCCTGGGAATTAGTATACAATAAGAATGATAATTATACATAAAAAATTATTTTAGTAAGAGAATATATATTTCAGCCAGTATAACTAAAGATTGACTGTTAAAGAGAAGGTTCATTGATTTTAAAAACTAACTTAATTGTCATTATTGCAAAGGTGAAACTTTGATTGGACAAGGTTATCAAAATTCAATGCTTGGAAACATTCGAAGTAATGATTATTATCAATTACAAAACGCTTAAATACAGCCCCGGCATAGCACCTGAAAAGCTCTCCGATCGCTGCTGAGATGTGTGACGTCACATGTTGAACATGATTTGCACAAGCAGACCATGTCCCATGACATCTCACACATTTTCAGTGCATGTTTTAGGATCTTCTCTTCAGTTTTTCTCTTACTTCACTACCCTCAGGCTAAATGTTTAATCTATTGCCTCACTCTAAACCCCGCGCATGGTATTATTTTGATGAAAAATGCAAGGATAAAAAATAAAGGAATCCGTCGCTTGTAAACAAAATAAGACGCCATTGTATTTTCAGCTGCATACACCGCGGTATGTTTGGCGTTTCAAGAGGGAACAAATGCCGTCCATGCTATCATTTCAGGGGTTTTTAAATTTGAAAGTGTGGTTTCTTTGATTGTTAATTAACCCCTATCCTGTGTATTTACAAACAAAGAATTTAGTTATCAGAATCATTTTCATATCCCTTTTTGAATGGTGTAAAATTCCATCACATTTATATACACTAAACTCATTATAATTTGAGAAATAATAGCATTGCAATTATGTTCATTCTTTATGGGATTTCGTCTGCTTGGGCAGGATTGGTTCATATTGTGATGGCATTAAAACATGATAATTTTCTGGCGAATCTCTCGCATATCCCAGATGCTATGGAGGTGATTTTATTTGTATTTTTATAAATCACCCGATATGTAGTTGACCTAAAACTTGTACGATAGCCATCTGCTAGCTTACCAGTTTTTAGTGATACGTTATACCGGTATGCCATTTTTGTGATTTTCTTTGAACAGGCCCTTTAAAGTTAAGCCTGGTTCAACTAGGTCCACTGATCTATTGAGTGCAAAGTGTCAAGCTCTTTAATCTGTAAATGACTTTGATTCTGTAAATAACAAAAAATTACCAATTCATGAAATATGAATTAGGCCTACAAGTTTATTTCATAATGACATGACTTTTATGAAAAAGAGGGCGACACTTGGCACTCCATACATGTACATATGAGTGAACAGTCTACCCACTTAGTCAGGATATAAACGTGGGGCCGTATTCAATTCAGTATGTGTATTAAAGATAAAGTTGAGTTGTGGTCATGCGATTGCATTGTGAAAGAAACGGTGTGGAATCGATCAGAAAAGGTTGATCATCTAGCATATATAAGTATCCGTGTGTACTGCAAGGTTTTGGAATCATCAAAATGATAAGAAATTTGGCCCAGTCTTGGTAAAGTTACAAGCACTGTACACAGAAAGATGTGTATGGGACTACACGAACATGTGGCGTAAAAATCCGTCCCGATTTTTATGCTGTTACATGCCATATTTAGAATATGAAGGCATTTGAAGAGCCATGCTTTTCAGGGAACATGTTTTATCTGAAGTTCTTCCACACTTGCATAATAACAATGATAATGCTCACAAATTAATTTTCACCTCTTCCCAGAACTCAACCTTCTCTTTAAGCCAGTATTCTACTTGGCATTTGGCTTGGCTTGGCTTAGAAGTAAAATGTCTCATCTAGAATTCACACCACATCTAAGCATTTTACTTAAGTGAGCGGCCGACTTTAGGGTTAAATACTTACTGATAAGTATAGTGAGGTCACATGGTCCTTAACAAAATATTATGTGCAGTTAACATGTCGCATGAAATTCATGCTGATATGTACATGTATACATGCATGTGTGCAAAGCTTGTACCATACATATGAAAACCAATCAAGGCCTAAAAAATGATTGGCTTTAGTGTCTGTTAGGTAGCTGTCTTAAATTTATGGTAAAATACTTAGCGTCAACTGAATACCGAAGTTAGCTAAGCACTTTATCAAAGCTGAAAACTGAGTAAAGTAATCATATTTCTGACAACAGTATTGAATTGAATACCAGCCCTGGGCTAAATTCAGTACAGCACTGTACACCTTCATGAATTGAGGCCAATATCTTTTGCGTAAATGATCTGACGGTACACTTGATTGTGATGTTGCAGACTTTAACACTTTTAAAATCACAAACACACTTTTTCATTGCAATGTTACAATATACAAATACATTGCAACAATAAATGCTATGTTAATATTTCTCAGTTTACCAAGAAATTACAATTCTTATTATTTCACTTATAACCCATGAGCTGTTCTATACACATAGACTGTTATGTATTACAACAATAGGTATACACTATACAGTTATACACATGATGTCGATCATAATTAGATGATAGAGGTGGAGGAAAAAATAATTAACATAATTATCTATGAATATAAAGCTGCAATGAAGTACTGGACTCAAACACATGTGACTTACTGAAGTTATGAATGTTAATACTTCAAGTGAAAGGTTTATTCAAATAGCAACAAATAATTTTTTAAGTAAATGGTAAATCTACAAGAGTGCAGTTGTTATAATCTGGGTTACATTTTATCCACACAGGCTTACATGAACAGCATACATTACACATCTAATCAATTATCCACATGAGAAGTCTGAATTATATTCTTTCCGTTTTTCATTCTGTTTCACTTCCTGGTTCAGTTCAATCCTTTCTTTGACCACAGCCATTGCTTTATTTGCCAGTCATCCATGACAAAATACAAACTCATGCCATAAGCAATTTCCTCTATGCACTTCCTCAATTAAGTGGGGAAAAAATGTGTGAGCATGAATATGTGCATTATAAGCCTTTATTGTTAGTTAACTTAGTTGTGTTTTTGCATTCTAACTTTGATAGCTGTACTATGAAGTATAAAGTATGAAGTCATGCACATGTCAATTTTTCTTAAATAATGCAGAACACTAAAAACTACTGTTTTCTATTCACTAAATAGTCATAGTTGCATTGATTTAGAAAGATTACAATGTATCAAATTTACTTTCCATTTCCATCATAATCTCTGTTTATTCAGGGGTAATTAATAACACTGCTTTGTTGTAACCACATTTTGGTTCTCATATGTTGTCAATTTATATTAGACTTTGAATCATACCTTCCTTAAGAAATGATAAATAATAAATGGACCTTTATGTAAATTTGAACGGGAAGAAAAAAAAGCTCAATGTCTTACCTGAGCATTCCTCTGTCACTCTTATCCAAGTTTGTAAAGCGACTGTACAATCGGACTATTTGTTTGGGAGAAACTGCATGAAACGAAAATGAAGAAAAAACTTCTTTAGTACTATGCAAATACATTATATACATATATATATAGATAAACATTCAAGGTTAATATCATTCATCCAGTATAATACTTTTTGGCTATTACAAACAAGTTAATTAGTATTTGATTGTATAACAAATTTAATCTAAATATAAAAGAGTTGAAAATGGGTACCGGTACAGTTATTAACTTACAAAAGAACAAATCTGCAAATTATTTTCTTCCTGTGTTTGGGCAAATGAGACCTAACTCACCTAATCATCTTTTTGTAAACTTTTCTCTTAATATTTGTTGACTATTCAACTGTTTGACAGAATATTTGTAGATCCACAAAAACAATCATAAAATTGCACCTCTTACATGTATTTACTTAACATATTACTAATGTCATATGGTATGGAAGTGAGTATGGGATGTGTTAAACTTGCAGGTGCCTGGAGAGGCTTTTTATTTTTTAAATAAAACATGGAAAAATAAACTTTAGAAAATGAATAAAAAACTGAAAGGGTGACATGCAAGTCAAATGTGTGATGCAATTCATGTTGAAATACGTTCATGTTGAAAATCAAGAGAAATAATAGCACTGAAAATATGTTCATTCGTTATAGGACATTGTCTGCCTAAAGGGCAAGTCCAATCCAAAAATAACTTACTTTCAATAGAAGCAGAAAAATCAGACAAACCAATCAAAAAAAGTTTGAGCAAAATTGGATAACTAATAAGAAAGTTATGAATTTTTAATGACATGAAAAACTTTGAAAATCACTAGACAAATTGGCAACTCACTCATGAGTCTGTGATGTCATGTCCTCACTATCCACTAATTATTTTCTTTATATTGATAATAGAAATTTCCTATTTCCCCCCTAAGAATCTTATTTCTTCACACCCAGCATCCAAGTTAGATTGATAGTAATATGTTTTTGTGTGGATGCACTAATAAAGAGTAATTTTTTCCAGTTAAATCATGAAAAATGTCAATTTTGATAAACTATTTATATAAAAATCAATAATTATGAATATACAATATTCAGAAAATAGTATCAATTCTTCAAAGTTCATAAAAGATTTTGTGAAATGTCATGCACGCAATATGATACAAATCATATAACCTGCGCAAAGGCATGGGGAAATCAAGTTTTGGGGGATAAAAATGGAAATTAATGGGATTAAACTATATAAAGAAATTTATAAATAGTGAGGACATGACGTCACAAACTGATAACCAAAGTTGGCAACTTGTATAGTGATTACCATTGTTCCATAGTTTACATACAAAATTTTTTCAAAATTTCATAACTTTCTTATTAATTATCCGATTTTGCTCAAACTTATTTTGATTGGTTTGTCTGGACTTGGACTTCAAGCAGGATTGGTCCCTGATGGAAGGTCACCAAAACATCACTAAATTTTCTGGCAAAGCGCGATATCCCTGATCCTGAGAGGTGCTTTTATTTGTGTTAATCTTTTTATTATCCGATACGCAGTTGACCTAAAACTTATATAAGATTGCCATCTGTAGTGCAGTGTAAGGTTCCTGCTTTCTAGTGATACATTACATTCATGCCTGGCCTGGATACATTATTGGCCATATTTGTGATTTTCTTTGAATGTCTAGACCTACTAGACAGAAATAACCGTCTGGTATGGGTCATTCTTTAATAAAACTGACATTTGTTGACATTCCCCATACACAGACGGTACCCCGTACGCATCGCACCACGGGGAGAGATTGAGCCGATTGTGGCCCGCTTTGGTCCCAAAACTTTCTCCCACGATTTTCTTTATTTAGATCTAATTTTCTGATTTATAAATCAGATACAAAAATACTATGTCTATTTTTCTCCTATGTACAGTTATCAATTTTTTATGACTTATTTCTAAATGCGAAATTTACGGACTTACGTATATGAGTTATCCAATTTTTATCTCAGAACCAAGGAAACGGTACGTTCATGCATTCGAACTGGTAATCTATGACATGACCCGCCCGATATATTTCCGGTCAACCGACCAAAACAAGCCCAATGGCCAATCAGAGCACGTGTTTGATATTGGGCTTATGAATATTCAAACATCACCGGCTCAAGCCGGGCTGACTCATACGTAGCTATTGGACGTTCGAAAAGAAAAAATGAATATTCATCAACTTAAACCAAGATGGCTGACAACAAATCTTGTTGACTACAAGACTTTCTCGGATTAATCATTAATATAGGATCTAAATGAGCAAGCTATCGTAAGTCAAAGTAGATATTTCTGTGTTATTTTTAATTTTTTATAAGTTTCAGTGTAAAATTACAGCCAAAGTGGATATATGAAGACGTAAAGAGTGAAAAACTCGTTGCATATCTCATTCATCGCGGTCCGGCCGAACTGAACCATTCGTTCCCCACACTACCCCATTGACGTACTTCAGTCTATGTATAGAGGCGGTCAGAGGAGCCAGATGCAATCTCAGCGGAACAACCGTCGATATCAGAGACTGAAGCTTTCGGTCTAAGACCTACTTAACTTAGGAGTAATTAAGACTTCGACATTGTCATGTAAATTTTGTGCTGTTCAGCAATTTTGAGAATTAAATTTAGCTTGCAAGATGACAAAATTAAATAAAAGCCTTCATATTTTTCAATTATTATTTCTAGACTAATTCAAATCTGCAAACAAACAACTACTGAATGTAATACATTGCGAGAGAGCGAAGCCAATGCAATGCCATGCAATGCCAGGCAATGTCAATGCAAAATCCACAATTCAAAGACGTCACACCCGATATCTACTTTAGCTACCCGGAACTTCAGGCATGCATACTTACCCATTACCGATATAGGTAAGGAAGGTCTACGAGTACGACTCCGGTACAAAATTAGTAAGACTAAGAGAGACGTGATTGGATAGCTTAGGTCTTTAATATGTCAATATGGACGGTAACTGAAATACTTACAACCCGTTTCTTGCTGAATTTCTTCTATTTCCTCCTGTTGCAGGAGAGAAGATGTCCTGGAACCCATAATCGATTATTTTGAAGTGTATTTCTTTCCTAAAAATTGTTGATCCTATTCCTAGTATTCGACTCTCAGCTCAGCTGCATACAAGTGCAAGGCTCGGCTTTCATATCGACCCGATGCGATGACCGACAAAGGTATGGCACGCTAAAGCGATCAAAAATCCACGAGTATTAGTATCAAATAAATCAAATCTTAAGCAACAATTTTCAAGGTTAAGTTCTTCTTTTCAACCAGAATTCTTTTCAGTAATACACCGAGATGCTTATAGTTATACTGTTTCTTTTGCCAGTTAATGCTACTTTATTCGATTTATTTATATCGTCATCATGGCCTTTTTTCTTTGCAACATTTGCTCTTCGTAGTACTGGAAGAGGGCTCTCCTATTAACGGGAATCTCCCTCTTATCATTATACGAAGATGATGGAGGAGAGATCGAGATGGGCCGATGTTCATGCATGATCAATGCAATCAATGACAGTCGCATAAATAAATTGTATGTTCAGTTGATAAGCTTTGTGTTATGGAGCCCTGACATTCTGCAAGGATACTGTAGAGTACGTGTATACAGGTAGGTAGACATTTCTGTATTTTTAACACTTATTTTTAATGACGACTAGCTTCCTAATCACATGTTACTGTAGTGTAATATTACTCTCTTGAATCTAATGTTCAATTTTAGAATTTAGCAAGCTTTACACCAGGGAGGTGAAAGAAAGGAGTGGAATCAAGCCGCTTTCCTTTGACCCCATGGCCCCATGCTCCAAGCCGCCGAAAAGTTATATGCTTATATTTATCTGCAACTGTTGACCTAGACCGAAAATTTCTGTCTCTTTCGTTCGTTAATAGCCTCTGATTTGGGTAGGGTCGGCTCCTCTCTTTAGAGACAGAAGCCGACCATAGGCGCTCCTGTGCAAACTCGGTGTTACGGATCTGAACACCAAATTCCAGCCAAACTTTTGGACTAAAATGTCTAAATATACATCGGTTCCACTTACCAGATTGACTGTATGATTGTATGATGTGTTTACTAGCTAAAACCGGATTGGAGCAACTTGTGGACTTTCCCACCCGTCTTGACAACACTCTTGATGTGATAATGACCAATCGACCTTCACTTGTTAATCGTTGCGAAAGTATGCCTGGGCTAAGTGATCATGACATAGTCTATGCAGATTGGAACATCCTGGCTAAGAGGCGGAAACCAGTTCGCCGTAAAGTCTACCCGTGGAAGCGCATCGATTTCGATGCCATTCGTCTCGAAACTGAACGCTGGACCAACAAGTTTGTTCTAACCTACTCACCATCCACTCCAGTGGAAGCTCTTGCAAGTGAAATTGAGCTTCATCTTGAGAACATTCTTCAAAATCTAGTTCCTTCCAAATTCACTTCCACCAGATACAGTCAACCTTGGTTCTCCACAGCTACCAAAAGAATCTGCAGAAGGAAGGCCAGAGCCTTCAAGAAGGCTAGAAAGACTAACAGAGCACGTGATTGGAAGCGATTCAGTCATCTGAAGAATCAGGCTCAAGCTACATGTCGTCAGGCTTACAACCAGTACCTCACCGACATCATCTGCAGTGAACCTGGAGGTAATAACAAGAGGTTAGGCGCTATTATCAAAGCCAAGCGCTGTGATCAGACCGGCATAGCACCTTTGAAGGAAGGGAATTTCCTACATAGCGACCCGAAAACCAAGGCCAATATCCTCAACCGTCAGTTTGCATCTGTCTTTTCCAACGATAGCAATACTGTAATTCCTGATCTCGGACCAAGCCCTCACCCTACAATGAGCGACATCAACATCAGTAGCACTGGGATTGCCAAACTCCTCTGGAACCTCAACCCACATAAGGCTTCTGGTCCAGATGGTGTCCCTGCCAAACTGCTGAAGGAAGTTGATAACGAGATTGCGCCAGCCATCAGCATCTTGTTCCAGGCAACCCTTGATCAAGGTACCATCCCTGCTACATGGAAGAAGGCCGTGGTGGTTCCACTCTTCAAGAAGGGAGCCGATCTTCACCTGCCAACTACAGGCCGATATCTCTTACAGCCATCCTGTGCAAGCTGTGCAAACATGTGATTCACAGTGCCATCATCAACCACCTGTCTGACCACAAGATACTATCTGACGCACAACATGGGTTCAGAAAGAGGCGTTCATGTGACTCTCAGCTTATACTGACCATTGACGATCTGGCCAACGGAATCGAAGAGAAAGGGCAGACTGACCTGATACTACTGGACTTCAGCAAAGCCTTTGACAAGGTCTCCCACAGATTGCTCCTACACAAGCTGGAGCACTATGGTGTATATGGTACAACTCTACTTTGGGTCAAGGACTTCCTTAGTCAACGAACTCAACAAGTTCTGGTAGACGGCCAAGTCAGCACACAGGCAGTTGTTACGTCTGGAGTCCCGCAAGGCAGCGTCCTCGGACCACTTCTCTTCCTGGCGTACATTAACGATCTCCCAGACTGTGTTAAGAACTCCACAACAAGACTATTTGCTGATGACTGTGCAGTCTACAAGAGAATCACATCACCTCAGGATGCTGCACTACTTCAGGACAACTTAGATGCCTTGCAGAAGTGGGAAAGAAAGTGGCTAATGGAGTTCCATCCTTCCAAGTGCCAAGTTGTTTGCATAACAAACAAGCGCAAGCCTACATCCTCAACCTACTCCATCCATGGATTGATCCTTGATGAAGTTCACTCTGCCAAGTATCTCGGACTTAACGTTGACAAAAAGCTGTCATTCAACACACATGTTGACATCACCACCAAGAAGGCTAACTCCATTCGAGCTCTTTTCCAACGCAACTTCAACAGCTGCAGTCGCAAGATCAAAGAGGCAACATACAAGACCTATGTGAGATCAATAGTGGAGTTTGCAACAACTGCATGGGACCCACACACACGAAACATCAGGAAGCTAGAACAGGTCCAAAGAAGCAGCGCAAGATATGTCACCAGCACTTATGACCGCAGATCAAGCGTAACAGCGTTACTGAACGATCTACAATGGCCAACTCTCCAGAGTAGGCGCTGCCAGAGTCGACTTGCTATGCTCTACAGAATCCGCTGGGACCTGGTAGATGTCAAGTGGAAACAACATCTCACTGAATCTACGTCGATCACAAGAGGTCATGGCTCACGTTTCTGGACTCCATACTGCAGCTCACAAGTGTACGCTTTCTCCTTCTTCCAACGCACCAGCAAAGAATGGAACTCTCTGAAGAAAGACCCAAGAGAGTTTGTCTCACTCGATGCCTTTAAAGCGGCATTGAGGAATGGCACCGTCTAGCATGCAGACAAGTTACTTTTTAACGGCACATCACTATACAATGTAAATACCTGCACCAGAAATTCTTGTCTGCGTACTATTAAGTGCGTTAATCTTCATTTCATGAAGCCTGCACTTTTCAGGAAGAAGAAGAAGGATCTTTTTTCCCGGTTTTCTCCGGAGGTTTTCTTCGTTGAAATTGAACTCCGCTCCGTGTTGAAATTTTTGCAGCTCATGCGCATTTACAATTTCAACACGGAGCGGAGTTCAATTTCAACGAAGAAAACCGGGAAAAAAAGACCCTTAACCCTAATAAGGCCGGGCTATTTGAGTTCTTAACACGGCCGGGGGCATTATGCCCCCTAAGATCTCGGCTGTGAAGCGGCCGATCATATTTTTACCCATAAATCATATATTCTTCATATTTAAGCTTTCTTTTCCACTACATATATTTGTTAGACCATTTGGAATAATAATACCAAAAAAATTTGGAAGAGCCAGGTTATTCCTTATGTTATCTCTTGTTTTGATAATTTCTTATGTATTTCATTGTTTTTTTAACTTATGTATTTCATTGTTTTTGTTGTTTTATTTCATTTCTAACTATAATTCAACTATTTTGACCCCCAAAACAAACACTTAAACTTTAAACGAGACCAAATAACCAATGTTTTATCTCTTTTTAGGAAAAATGATATTTCCATATGTTTTGTACACAAATCACGAAAATGAGCGATTTTCGGGCCGACATGTAAAGACAAAAGGTCACGTGACTTTGTAACGATAGGTCCGATTAAAAAAAAAATTGTTTTAAAAGATGCGCAAGACTCGAAAGAATAAAGTCATGAAGCGGTGGGGCGTCATCCATATGCGTTTCCAAACAATCAGAAAAATTGCGGAGGGGGGCCATCATGGCCCCGGCCTTAGGGTTAAACGCATCATACATTCAATCTGGTAAGTGGAACCGATGTATATCAGCCTAGACCTAATTTCAAAAATAAATGCATCGGATATGAATCCGCTAAAGTGACATTTCAGTCCAAAAGTTTGGCCGGAATTTGGTGTTCAGATCCGTAACACCAAGTTTGCACAGGAGCGCCTATTGTCGGCTTCTATCTCTAAAGAGAGGAGCCGACCCTACCCAAATCAGAGGCTAACGAATGAAAGAGAAAGAATTTTTTTCGGTCTAGTGTTGACCAGGTGGTGAGATAAAAGAGCGCATGAAATGTCGGCATTTAGAATTCCTACATCAGAAAATGGTATCCCAGCAACTGTTCGCTGTCCCTTTCAATGATTTCTTATCAATTGTTGTATGTGAAATGAGTAGAACAAGCAAACACAAACTTGTGTAATTTCATCCTTTTTTTCCACCTGCAAAAATACAAAAAACACGCGAAAACACGCATTAGCAAACTTAAAGTTATCGAAGATTGTAAATCATGGATTAAATAACGGGACATTAAAACGTGCACAAATTAGCGCATTATCCTAAAATATTGAGTTTTTGTCAGGAACTAATTTTTCTTTTACCAACTCTGGCACACAAATTACAGAAAGAGCAGAGTAATAAACTTGAAAAATTGTTTGATGCACTATTCCCAATACAATCCCCATATAAAGTTTATAACTTACACTGAAATTTTGCCGGTAATTTAATATTTTGTAAAAAATGTGAAACTGGTGCCTAGCTGGCCTCCGAAATTCTCCGCAGTGGAAGAGCTGCTCGGGGCATGGAACTTCAAAGCCAAGTGGAATGTTACACATCCCATTGTTACGCTTTAGAACTCACGTATGCGTTTGAATAAATTACAAGAGTTTCGATCCACTCCTTTCTTTCACCTCCCTGTTTACACTTAACAGTTACTAATTCAATTTCAAATCATGTAATGTTATGAACCAGAGCAATATAGCACTGAGTTCCCATAGGCAATCTTTTTATTCAGATGGTCATATCTCAGCCAATACTTAACCTATTTAATTGGTTTTCGACATTTGGACATTATTTTTGGTGGTCTTTCGGAAAATTAAGAAAAAATTGAGAAATTCCAAAAATAGATTTTTGATGATGTCACACTTCACCACTCTATGGGGCCATTTAACATTTAAACTAAAGCTACCTCCACTATGCTTTGTGTTTTCTAAGGCTAAATTGTCAAGTTATTCGAATTTGTAGGTGAATTTATTTAGATTTCCTGTAGTCTGGGAGACATGCTCGCATCATGTCACTCACACTATTCCTTTGACATAAGTTTTTCAAACTTGATCCTAGATATTCTGAAGTTGAATTGTTGAAAAAACTAAGACCAACTGATTTCCATAACATATATTTTGAAGTTGATTTTGATGCTCATGTATACAGGTAGATGGAAAGATTAGAAATGCCTGCAATTTTCATGTACAAAGATTTTCTTTATTATCATTAAATTACGACAGATACCAGTAAGTATTTATGGTGGATCGAAAATACTAAAGGGCTAAAAAAAAATGGAAAGGTGGGAGGGGTTATGGTTTGCACAATGGGTATTATTAGCAATAAAATCTTGATAAGCTAGACTGTATTTTTTCTATTTGATCCATAGTACTTGATTAATATTCACAATAGAATTCAGGTTGCTAAAAGGTTGATCCTTTTTCCTTTAGCCAGATGCTCATACATCTTTACCCATCATCAACCCTTTTGCTACCTATGCTCTGTTATGGTATCGAAACCTCATTAGGCAAAACCATTAAGCCCCCAACAACTGGTGGCAGCAGTGGGATATGAAACCACACCATTGAAATGAATGCATGGTTTGATTCACAGGTTGAATGGAGTTCATGTGTTTTCATCCAAGGATCAAGAGTCAGTCAGTGCTCATGATTTAGTCAGGTAGCTTAGCGAAATTATCGTTACTTGCCGGATAAAAGCACCATTTTTGGTACAGGGCTCCCTTAGGACCTACTAAACGATATTAGGCTAGGAGCCCACGGCAAAATTAACAATTTAAGGGAGTGGGGGCAGGGCGTCTTTGGAGCCCCCAAATAATTTTATAACATTGATTTGTTGTTGTACAAATGTTATTTTTGGTACAGGGCTTCCTCAGGACCTACTAAACGATATTAGGGTAGGAGCACCCGACAAAAATATCATATAAGGGCATGGGGCGGGGCGTGGCCTTGTAGCCCCCAAATAATTTAGAAGGTAATATAACATGTATATGTTGTTGTACAAATGCCATTTTTTGTACAGGGCTTCCTTAGGACCTACTGAACGATATTAGGGTAGGAGCCCCGGCAAGAATATCAGATAAGGGTGTGGGGCGGGGTGTCGCCGTAGCCCCTAAATAATTTAGAAGGTAATATAACATTTATTTGTTGTTGTACAAATTCCATTTTTGGTAGAGGGCTTCCTTAGGACCTACTGAGCGATATTGGGGTAGGAGCCCCGGCAAAGTATCATATAAGGGTGTGGGACAGGGCGTCACCTCGTAGCCCACAAATAATTTGTAAGGTAATAAAACATTGATTTGTTGTTGTACAAACGCCATTTTTGGTACAGGGCTTCATTAGGACCTGCTGAATGATGCTAGGGTAGGAGCCCCCGGCATACATATTCATAAATATGTGATTGGGGGCTCATGGCGTTTGTACAACAACAAATAAATGTTATATTACCTTACAAATTATTTGTGAACTACGAGGGGATGCCCCTGTCCCATCTTTATATGATATTCTTGCCGGGGCTCCTAATATCGTTCAGTAGGTCTAAGCCCTGTACCAAAATGGCATTTGTACAACAACAAATAAATGTTATATTACCTTCTAAATTATTTAGGGGCTGGCTTTACCGTCCACACCTTATATGATATTCTTGGGAGCTCCTACCTAATATCATTCAGTAGGTCCTCAGGAAGCCCTGTACCAAAATGGCATTTGTTCAACAACAAATACATGTTATATTACCTTCTAAATTATTTGGGGCTACGAGGCCACGCCGCCTCACACCCTATATGATATTTTTGCCGGGGCTCCCACCTAATATCGTTCAGTAAGTCTAAGGAGCCCTGTACCAAAAATATTTGTACAACAACAAATCAATGTTATCAAATTATTTTGGGCCCCAAAAAGCGCCCGCCCCACACCCTTAAATTGAATTTTTGCCGGGGCTCTAGCCTAATATCGCTTAGTTAGTCCTAAGGAAGCCCTGTACCAAAAACTTTTATCCGGCAAGTAACGATAATCGATAAATTTGACTAAGCCACCTGACTAATTAGGACTCTTGTTCATATGATGGTGATATAATGATAGTCACTGATATAGTTGTTTACCTTTTATCACAAGCTTATATGCATTTCTACTCAACTTTGATTGTCAGTCACTGGGCTAGCAGTCCTCATGAGGCCTGTCTTCATCAGCTCGAGATTGCCAAATAACCCGCTATTTTAACAATCCTGATCGCAAATTATCCAGCTAATTTGCGTCTTCATCAGCCCACAGTTGCAATTAGCGGGATATTTGGTCGATATAGTCATCCCAAGATATCTTGGGCAAGTTTGCAAAATATCCCGCTATTTGTCTGGTGCGTCTTCACCAGCCAGAAGACTCGCACTATGCGCGAGCGCTGAGCAAAATATCTCGAGCTAATTCCTCAAGCTTGAGATTCATGAAACTCGAGCTGATGAAGACGCGATTTGTAACCTTAGGCTTATTTCCCAAATCAGAAATAGCGTGCTATTTGGCAATTTCGAGCTGATGAAGACACACTTAGAGTTCATTTCAACACTGGAAGGAAGGTCAAGTGGTAGACAGAAAAAAAACTAAATTTTATAGATGAATTTTATTGAATTGAAAACAATATCTTTTGATTGATTGAATAGTTGGATTGGCACTTCTGAAGTGTCCTAGCTAGTTCAGGATATTATTACAAACACATTTGATTTTTGATTTCTAATTTGATTTCTTTCTTGATGCAGGGCATTGTAGTGGAAATGGATCACAATCAAACAACACCAAGCATCATCTACCTATAATGTCTGAGGATAAAGTGTAGACAGAAAGATATGATGTTGGGGCTCTCCAGTGCAAGCAACTGGCTCGTCTTCATATGCTATATGTTCTTCTGTGTGAACCATAGTAAGATTTGGAAATATCTTTTGTCTGGAGAATAATACTGAAATTTTCTTCCTATAATCCTTAGTTAATGTTCAAAGAAATTGTGATGCACATTGTTTTCTGATATTGATAGTCATTATATTGCAAGTTATTAAAGCATTCATATTTCTTTATAATTGTGTATTTTATGAGCTTAATTTATGTCCATGATTATTCAATATCTATTGAAAAGTAAATTATATATTTGAACTCTAAATTTTACAGATTCTCATTCTGTACTTTTAGGGAACTCCTTCACCGGTTTCACCCATGCCAAGGCCATTGATATTGAAAAATATATTCTGGTAAACTTCACCATTCCATACACTTGGAAATGTTGCAATGTCATGGAAAACACATTTCTTTTTAATGATAAAGTCAGCACAGTGTTTTAAATGATAGTGTTTTCCTTAACTATGAGCTGCCTTTTTGTCACACAACTAACAATAATGTATGAATTGTAATCTCTTGAAATTAATTATTTGGGAAGATTTTCAAACATCTT